>JAOXNZ010000166.1:26050308-26061328 GCA_028566095.1 Kryptolebias brasiliensis | reverse complement strand
CCACCTGTTGTGTGTTCCATTTGCACAGCAGCAGGTGAAACTGATTCACAATAAGTGTTACTACCTAACTGCTGACAGTGATTCCACAAAGGTGTGACTGATTTGGAGTTACATTGTTTTGTTTAGGTGTTCCTTTTATTTTTTTGGAGCAGTGTATTATCACGGGGAAAAAGAACTACAAAGTGAAAACAAAGTGAAAACATATGTGAAATGACATGTTCAAAGAAATATACGAACTGCTCTAAAAATCAGCATTTTAAAAGTACATTTCTTCCCTATCCTGGAGAGAGAAGAAACTGCAAGATGTACAGTCTGTTTTTGAGCTTCACCACTGTCCTGTAACCTCTCCATTCTGAAAGTGGGTCAGAAATGGTACTTTTCCAGGCTGGAAAGTCACTGGAACTTGTCAATAGACATAGATGAAATATAAAAGGCTAAAATCTACATTTATTCTTTACAGAATTTGTCAGAGTGATTTAGTCAAACTATCGTTTTTTATAGAATGAAACCTCCCAAGCATGTGGAGTACATACTGCTTTGAAAGAGGATGTGTTGTTAGACATTTTGTGAAGTGAAGAGACAGTGGATAAAAAATAACTGCCCACATATCTCAAATCCTATTTTGAAGATAACAGTGGAAATTGCTTTCGCTGCTTTTATCAAGTGGTTCAGGCTTACTCCGATGCACAGAACTCAAAACTGTGAAAATTGTCAGCAAAAGCTAAATCTCACCCCACGGCAAATAAGGCTTCTCCCATTTCCCCAGAGTCAGATGCATAAAAACATTAAACAACCCTGACAAATCTTTTTTTCTTCCTGATTTTTTTTATGTCCTCAAAGACATGATCATCACATGCTGTAGAATTTCTACTTTTTGAAATTAGTGGGCAAGTAATTCAAAGTCCAGACAGTGGCTGGAAATAGTATCGATATCTGTAGAGATTCTGAGAACATTTCCACACACTGAGGCATTGGTCTCAGACAGAGCTGAAAGACATGGTTACTGGACTGTTCAATACTGAACAGAGGCCTTTTTTCTCTGGAGACCACTGAAGCATTCCTGGAGCGCAGAGCTGTAGAATTTTTCTCTTTGGCAGCCTTCAAGGTGCCGAAGATAAGAAAAATGAAAAATTACACTGGGGAAACTAAACCTTCTTTCTGACCCCCAAAATACCAAAACAAAATATTGTTCACCCTGTAACCCTATAGTACTATTTACAGCTTTTTGTTTTGTTTTGTTTTAACCAGTCTCAGTCCACAATGCATTTATGTTTTGAGACAACAATTTTAGTTCCTTAAACCATGAGAATAAAACCACATTGACAAACAGGTTATTCAGTGATTTGTGTGAAGCTTTGCTGGAACCTGGAATTCTGCTCTGTCAGGTGAAAGTGGAATCATTTTCTCTTCAACTACCTTTCATTTTAGATCATACTCCTTTAGCTTTATCTCCAAAATAAGTTTTGTAAGTTTTTGCTGTACTTTTTTCTTCTTTGCTGTTAACAGCATATTTTCTTCAGCTTCCCATGTAACTCTGGTAGATTATTATTAGATCAGTTTTTCAATCATACTTATTTTCTGTTGTAACTTTTTTACTGGGAAACCCAACTTTCCCCAATGGTATTATTTTATCCTCAGTCATAACTCAATCATATACCTGAAAATAGAACCAGTCTTTTGTGTGTGGGTGTGTGAGTGTGCTAATGTGAGCTCTGGTTCTGTTTAACACATGTTCTTTATTATGTTAATGTGTATAAATCAGTGTTGTGCATAAATGACACTTAGTGGCATTTGACCAAAATAAGGCTGCTTTTATCTGAGAAACATCAAATTAGTGCTGTTCATTCCTGAGAAATAAAACAGGTGCTGAAAAGTGAAATAAATCTTTACCTCAGTAGTATAGATACTTTGCTAACACAGCAGACAAACTAACACACAAACACACACACATATAGGCAAACTGTGGCAGACAATAAATGCAAAGGACTAGTTATATTATGAATATGGCAGTTTCAAAATACATGACTTTTTAGCATAGAGAGTAAAAGAAAAGGAGTTTAAATTAACCTACTTTAAACTAAAAAAGTCAGAGGTTGGAAGAAACATGGAAGAATGTGGAAAAAGTGAAGAAAAAAAGGGAACTCACTCACTGGTAAAGAGGGAAGAAGTTCAGGCAGGAATTCAACCATTTAACGTACAGTACATCACACTTTGGTATCATTGTTGCCTTCTGGATTAAGCAGTAGCCAACTAAAACAGCTTCATTTACAAATTAAATACTTGTCCAAAGTTTATATTGTCTCAAACATGAGCCTCGTAATTTCTCTAAAGTTTAGTTATTCATTTATTTGAATAGCCACCTAATTAACCCTGTTTCATTCAACCTGCAGGCAATGACTATCTGGCGAGAACACATGCTTAATAGTATTTTATTTATTTTTTTATTTAATTATTTATTTTCTTCATCCTAAAGCAATGACGCTATTATGTCCAAAATTATGTGTTATTTTTGCAGAGATTTTCCGTGTTATTTAAATTTGATGAATTTCGGTTTGTATGATGCGCACAGTGTAGCTGTGTCCCACTTTAAAACATGCCCGGGCTGAAATAAAAGTTGGAAAATGAATGGGAATACACATTTGTTCCTAACACACAAGTTCTGTTCAATTTGTGATGCTTGTACCTCAGGGTATCTCACCCATCAAGAAGGAACCTGAGCTGGAATCACAGCTCACTATTTTAGAATTAGCCTCAGATTGGGTTTGGTGCTCTCTGCCGCGGTGACTGTGCTGAAGGGAAGAGGTAACATCTGTGCTTCCAGCTGAGTTGACTTAAGGCTCCTGGCATGAGTTTGATCAGGAGAGTGACTGTGCTGAATGGAACACAACACCTACCCACATTTCTATGTGTATGAGTGTGTGTGTGTGTGTTTTGAATTACATGGTTTACTTCAGTCAAATTTCTGTCTTTTTGGCAAGACTGACAATGGTGGGGGTATTTGGAAACCTGTTCCCTAGCAACAATGGCTGCGGTCAGTTTTTCAGGCTGGGTTTTTATACCAAACAAAAGTTAAAAAACACAAGTACTGAAAAATAATTGTAAAAATTATGCAGACATTTAATGCGCCCATTTGAAATTAATTGCTTTGTTATCGTTGTTAACCTCTATTTAATTGCCTAAAAAACATGTTTTCTTTTGACATATGTCAATAATAATGACAACTCTAAACTTGTTTGTGGCAACAAATACATTTACACACAGAGAAGCACCTCAATAATAAATTTAAATTGCAGGTCTAGCATGAAGAAATGCATATCCTTTTTGACAGAGTTTGATTCAAGATGGCTTCCATAGCCACATTTCATAAGATGTGTTAATGCTTGGAGTATGTGTTGAGGATGACTCTCAGCTACTACCACATAAACCGTACATCATCTGTTGTTTTGAGTAAGTTTTAGCCATTTTTAGGTTGGCAAAGGTGCTGTGACAACCATCTTGAATTGAGTTGACTCCAAATGCCAATCAGTTCTTGATATACATCCAGTGATTACTTTCTGAAAGTTTCATTAAATGGTTACAGTGTTGACTGTAACAGTTAAAGCTTTAGGGAAATGTGTTTTTATAATGGATAGTGCTCAGAGTATGTGTTGATGATGACTCTCAACTACTACAACACCAAATTTTAGCTTAATATGTGTAAAACTTGTGTTGGCTAATGTTGATTAATTTTGGCAGCCATCTTGAATTGGGGTGACTCTAAGCAGGCAGTGGCTCGCTTTAATTTGGTTTAAAACCTAGAGTGACACCTAAAATAAACATTTAAAAACTGATTTAATAACATTGGGTGTTGAGACCTTCTAATGTTACAGTATTGTGCAAACTTGCTAAACCAATCATCATTTTTTACCTTACTTACTTGTACTAATTGTCTTTTTTTAATGTATGTGAATGGTTTTGTACAGTGCCCTGACATAACATTTGTTGTGACTTGGCACTATATAAATAAATTGAACTGAACTTTCAAAGAGCCAGACTTGTGAACTTTTAGAATGGCTATGATCAATGGTTCTCTAAACTTTCAGAACATTTTTTTATTTTAGTCTGGACTGTTTTTCTTTTTTTGTTTGTTTGTTTATTTTGTCCAATCCATGTACCCGACTATGACAGCATATTGTGCAGTGGGCCCTTAAAAATAATAAAATTGGAGGATAGAAGAAGTGTTAGGCCTAAAAAAAACAATCTACAGCACATAAACAGTATCTGAAAGTTATGTTTTTTAGAAGTAGAAAAAAACATCTAGCAAAGGCCTGCCACAGGATGTGAGAGATGCAGCACCCTTCAATCGATCAGTTATTAGAAAGTTTTCAGCTATTTGCTCTTTGAGAATCGTCTTGTTGGTGCTGTATACTGTTGTGGTAGAAATAATTATCAAATAGTGAGAGGTCTGTTTCAAAGAATCAGAAAGAGATCAATCTCTGTCTTTTAGAAGAATTTTGTTCCCGAGGCAAAAAGGGTACAGAGACTCCACTGAATCAGGAGAAGAGCCCCTAATGCCGAATTTGTAACTTTTTCCAGTCTAACCAAAGCATATCAAGGTAGCCATGACAGGAATTTCATTTTCCCTCATTTGGATAAAGGCATACAGTATTATGCCAAGTTGACTTGATTCCTGAACTCTCAAAGAAATATCTGTGACTTGCTTTGACTTTCAAGCTAATAATGATTGTCAGGATTCAAGGATATCCTGAGGAGCAGTTCATTAAAGTATTTTTATTGCCTGGCGCCAGAAGGCAAAAGTAGACGATTATGTTTTTGCTCCCGTCTGTGTGTTCATGTGCCCGTCTGTTAGCAAAGTAACGTATGAATTACTGGATAGTTTTTGATGAAACTTACAGAAAAATAATCATTGGATTGACATCTGCAGCTGATTACCTTTTGGAGTCAACTTGATTCAAGATGGTTGCCACAGCCAACCTTGATTGACTTTTGGAGCCAACCTATTTTAAGATGGCAGCCACGGTTAACTGACCTTAGGAAACACAAAAAACTAGAATTCAATTCATCTTACAGATATTGAGCTAAAATTTGGTGTGATAGTAGCAAAGAGTCATTCAAGTTTTTTAGTAAGTAAATTTTATTTATATAGCACCTTTTACAGGTAAGAAACCATAAAGTGGTTTACAAAATATAAATCATAAAACACAGAAGATAAAACAAAAGGAGACATAAAACAATACATGTAACATGAAACAAAATAAAACTAATTAAAAGCCAATTTGAACAAATGTGTCTTCAGCTACTTTTTAAAAGTATTAAGAAAATCAAGGCAATGCAAAGTTAGAGGCAACGCACATGATCTTTACCTAAAACTTTAGCATTAACTGTTAGACTCAACATTGTTTGGCTGTTAGCAAAACATCTCATGAATGACTGGATGGATTTTAATAAAACTTTCAGTAAGTAATCATTTGATGTTCATCTACAACTGATTACCTTTGGAAGTCAATTGAAATCAAAAAGGCCACCACAACCAATCAAAATTAGCCAACACAAAAAATGGGTATAAGTCAGTTAGTTTTACAGATTTAAAACTAAAATTTAATGTGGTAGTACCTGAGAGTCATTAACAACACCTACTCTGAGCGTGGCATCGTGTTGTTTTCAAGGTTTGCCCAAACGGCTACAACTGCCTTCCTTCTCATCATAAGATCTTAGTTTAAAACTCATTTTCTCCCCTCTCTTCCACAGAATGTTTGTTTTTTGGAGATATCTGTATTCACACATACACAGACACACACAAAGGAGAATATATTTGTGTCTTCCAGGATACAGTATTTGCTATCATGCCTCTCCTATTGAGAGTTTTCTGCAGTATATCAAGCTGTGAAGGAGATGAATGAGTATGAGCAAACTCTGTAGAAAGATGGGTCATGTGAAGCAGTGGAAGCTGCGGCTCTGTTTACCGTCTGTAGTCACCAGGCCCACACTCATTTGTCACACTGTTGGCTCATCGACAAACAGTAGAGCCCACAGCCTAAGTTGCTCTCCCATTCATCAAACAGAAAGCTGGTGAAAGGCTCTACACTCAAATTAGCCAAAACTGAATAGAGCTGCTGTGTTGTCCCAGACTGAACATCTTTAATCTTTTAAATGAGTAACTTGAAATGACCCAACATATAAGTTAAATGAGACATAGTTGTGGTATTTCTACTTAAATAAGTGCTCATTTAATAAATCAAATCATATCTGCATTGCTTTCTGCCTTTAATGCCAAGGTCTAAGACTAACATTGTGTTTTATGAAGAAATGATGGCGTTGTAGCCGTTTGGTAATGTTGTGGTAATTTTTCTGTTGACTAATATCAATTAGCTGTGGTGGCCATCTTGAATTGGACTGACTCCAATTGTTAATCAGTTGTAGATGTACATCCAGTGATTATTTTCTGAAAGTTTCATTAAACTCCATCCAGTAGTTCATGAGATAATTTACTAACAGACAGACAGAGTTGACATCAAATAGATAATGGCAACATTTTAAACAAAGGCCCTGTATGATTTGGTAGCAGTCAAAATATATGATGGACATCAGTCTCAGCTACTGCCACACCAAATTTTAAGTCAAGATCTGTAAAATTGACTGAGAGCTATTTTTGTGTTTTATAAGGTCATTTGGCTAGGGCAAAAAGTTAATCAGTTGTAGACGTACATCCAATAATTACTTTCTGCCAGTTTCATTAAAATTCATCCAGTTATTCATTAGATATTTAGGTAACAGACACGCACACAAATGCACACACGAACAAAAAAATTAAGTCCACCTTCATTTTTTTGCAAGGGTGAAATAAATGATGTCCTTGACACACTAACAGTGAGCATGACTTTCACTGAATATTTAGACACATATCATTTTTGCAATCGTTCCTGATCCAGTGGTCCGTTTGCCTTCTCCAGCCTCTATGAACACACTGTAGAATGTCACTGCACTCATCCAACTAATAACTAATAACATTTATCAACTTACTCATCTGTTTTGTTTTTTTGTTTAGTTTTTCTTTTGGAAATAAAATCAACATTTATTTAGCTAAAATGTATTTATCATTCTACTATGATTTATATTTCAGTAATTCATCCATTGATCTGATGTATTTGAGCAAACTGAAGAAAAGTTACTAAAATGTTCAACTTAATTTAAGTAAGATTAGGGTTTTATTTGAAGTCTTAAACTTCTGCCTCTACACCAACAAAAACTAACAGGGAAGAAAAAAAACTTCCTTATTTCATCACGTACATTGTACTCTGAGAAAAGGACTAAAAAACTGCAACAAGACAAGGCACAGATGCTCCCAACAGGGAGTTTGCTTTATTAAAGCAGCTAGGATAACTTACACAGGGAGCTAATGAATGATGAACAGTAATACAAGTTTAATAAGCTAAGACAAGATAAGAAAATGAAAAAGCACACAATAGGTCCAAAGAGACCCACAAATGACTACATCTTTTTTTCAAGCAATAACAAGATTCACAATCTGTCAACTCCTTCAAAAAGTTTTGAACAGAAAACTCAATCCTAAAACAAATACAAAATGGATTGAAAATTGGGAAGCACTGAGAATGTTTCCAGGGTTTCTTAATCTTGACATTATACTCAAAGATTTGATTATTTCTAACTTAACTGTAAATCCTATAAACAATAAAGGCCTTGAATTCCTTGAAGAAATGCATTTTGTCTGTCACATTTTTTTTCCAGAGTTTTAGGCTAAGACCATGTTCTGTTGAGAATTGACAGTTATAACCTTTTTGTTAAAACCCTAAAAGTGTTATGTGCAATATCATGAAATCTTGTGAAATTTCACAAGATGTATTGGTGTTTAGAGCAGTGCTGTCCAATCTGGTTATGGAGGACCACTCCATAAAACCATGTTTTAGATGTTTCTCTGCGTTGGCACACCTGATTTTAATACATGAGGTTTCTGCAGAACTCGAAGACCTGCTGAAGAGCAGGGAAATGACTAAAACATACAGGATAGTGGCCCTCCAGGACCAGAGTTGGACACCACTGGCTCACAGTATGTGTTGTAAAGGAGTCAGCAAGAAGGTTGCAGGATTGCATCCCGGCCTGGGGCCTTTCTGGGTGGAGTTTGCATGTTCTCCCTGTGCACACATAGATTTACTCTGGGCCTGTCCAGGGTGTCCCCCGCCTCTCACACAGTGACTGCTGGAGATAGGCACCGGCTCCCCGCGACCTAGATTGGAAAAAGCGAGTAAAGAAAATTAATGGATGGATGGATGATTACAGTAGTAGAGTTATGTACTAAAAGATAATTTGCAATTGACTTAAAATTTAGAATCTTATTATTATACAAACATGAAACTTTAGTTTATGCAGTAAATCACAAACTCTGTCAGCCCTACTCACTGTCTCAAGCTCAAGTGGATCCGTTTTAGGATTCTTATTTTGCTTCTTTTTTTTTTGAGCTCCCCATCCTCTGAGAAATCAGAAATCCGTCGCTGCTTGACAGATGATTCATAGCGCAGTCTGTTTCAGCAGTGGAAATATCGGGAGCTATTTCCTCTGAGGCAGCCAAACATGTTTCACAAGTCAACAGGAAGAGCTGCAGGTTGAAGTGGGCTAACAAAGCTCTTTCAGGGGCAGTAAAAAAAACTCTGAAGAACACACAGTAACATGCAGCTTACACACAAATCATAGCTTCAATGGGGAAAGAAATGCTGCAAACAAAATGATCTTTTTTCTTCTCATAGAGCAGAATGCAACACTTGCAAATGTATAAACAGTTTAAAAAATTTAACACAATGCATAATCCCCCCAAAAAATGCTGCACAGGAGCTGATTGTTCATCTTTTAGCTTCTTTTGAAAAGTTTGTATTGACATTAAATGTTGAGTTTTAGCCATATCACAAGTATTCATCTGTGGTGTGTAAGCCTATCCTATGGAACAATTTAATACTTATCACAATAAAGGAGAACTGAAAGTAGCTTTCCTTGAATGAATGCATATCGCCTGACATCTTGCACGCCAAAGCTTTAAACAAATATCTCATGCAATCTGCCAGGACCTAAAACCGGTCTCATATCTCTCATTCCTTGCTGGTTCATTCCTTCTGTTTTTTGGTATCCATGTTCCTGTGGTATCATGCTCCTTGTGTTTCCGCTCCTCGTTTACGCCGCCACCTGTCTGTACGTTTTTTGTTATTTACTTTTGCTGCCACGTCAACTTTTTTTTTCTTCCTTTTGTTAATAAATCAGTTTTATTTTTCTTTAAAATGAGTCTGCATTCAGGGTTCATTCAACACAATCCTTACAATATAACTTAGTTACAATGTAACTGATTGAGTTACAGCTATTTTTTTTTTGGTTTGCTAAGGTTGATTAGCTGTGGTAGCCATCTTAAATGGAAAACTTTATTAACAATTTAAAATAAATCTAATTTCCTTTGGAAAACTTGATTAACAAACAAGAACTAGTTTATTTTAGGGGCTCTGAATTTAACTTGTTTGTCTGTCAGTTTAGAAATTTTAAAGGATTAATATGATGTGATTTGAATGAGAGAGTTCAGTGCCAAGTCAGCATTCACACTGTTTTCCTGTTTATAGTTTCTTACCCCTGCCAAGGAGGTTACGTTTTCAGCAGCGTTGGACACCTCTTAGGTCAGTGTTAATCACCATCAATTTCAAGGTCATGGGGTCAAAGGTCAACCTCACAGTTGCCCTAGTGCTCTAACTCTGCAACAGTGTAATGTAGGAATGTCAAACTGCACAGCTGGACACCTCATGGGTCAAAGATGATGATAGATTTCAAGATTCATGGGGTCAAAGGTCAAGGTCACAAGGAATCCTATTGTTAAAAACTTGTCTGTAATCCTTCATGTGAACCTTTTGTTACCTCCACCAAGAAACTTGTGTTTTTTGGTTGTGTCCAATGGTTTGTTTGTTTGTCTGTTAGCAAAGATCAGGTAGAAACTAATGAAACAATTTGTATCAAAGTTTCAGGAAATGCTGGGGTTGTAACAAAAAACAATAGATTAAATTTTGCTGATGATCTGGATCAAACAATTTTTTTAAACACGCTGTGGTCTTGGTGGAGGTTTGCGCTCTGAGTGCTTCTATAGCTGTCTTTTTTTTTTTTTTAATCAAACTACTTTTACATACTTGTTATTTTAACATTTCCTATATTAAAACATTCAGCTTATTCAGGCAATGAATGCTATGACTTTTGGTTGTTGTAACATTTATACTTTTCAAAATATTTAACTATTACAAATATTTTCCCCATAGAAATACATTGAGATTTCTGCAGTTCTTTCAAAAACATTATTATCTTTGAAATCTGTTTCAGCATACTTGTTCTCTTTTTGTCATCTTATGCTACTTTTAGCTACTGTTCCACTACTTTTAGCTTTCTTTTGGTACTTGTAGCTTATAGCAAATGTTCTGCTATGTTTAGCTTTCAGGTAGGCTTTAAATGCTTTTAGCTACCATTCTGCTACATTTGGGTTTTAGCTAGCCCTTTGGTACTTTTAGTTAGTGTTTGGCTAATTTTAGTTTTTACCCAGTGTTTTGCAACATGTGTCTTTCAGTTAGTGTTCTGTTTCTTTTAGAACTTAGTTACAGCTTCGCCAACAAATTTCAGCAAAGTCTGTCAGAACTCAGCATTCACACTGTGTTCACAGAAATTTCATATTAGTATATTTCACTATTTATTTAGTTTTATTTGCAACAAGTTGTAAATGCAGCATGAGTATAGCTTTAGTTTGTCACTTCAAGTCACCAATCACTGAAATGGGGCCAATCAGATTTCAACATGGAACAGTGTTTTTGTGGCCACAGCATTGGATTGGCCCCTGGTAGAATCCATCCATCCATCCATCCATTTTCTTTACCCGCTTTTCCATTCGCGAGGATGCCTATCTCCAGCAGTCACTGTGAGAGAGGCGGAGGACACCCTGGACAGGTCGCAAGTCCATCGCAGGGCCACATAGAGACAAACGAGACAAACAACCATT
>JAOXNZ010000166.1:26022999-26033084 GCA_028566095.1 Kryptolebias brasiliensis | reverse complement strand
TCCCTGGTTGGGATAAAAACATAATTTTGGAAGTATGTTACTCTTCTTTTTCAAGTTTTCTCTTTGTTCTTAAGGAGAGTGCTGATAAGATGTATATAGCAATGAAACTTTTTTGATTGATGATTTCAAAATGAAGTTGTGCAGAAATAGAAACAGGGAGGTTGGATAATTCTTTTTTAAGCTGTGTTTTTTGTGTTGTAAACCTTTGTCTGTAAAAGTTTACCACAAGGTTTAAGTTCTGAACTAACCAGCCTACGTTGTGGGGTTTTTTTTTGGGGGGGAACAATTGTGCTGGTAGTGGCTTCAAACCCCTAAATATATGCTCTCAAGCACAGGGAGTGACGCTTTTCACATATTTTCCATATTACATCATAGTGTTTTGTGAATCTAGCCTTTCCTAAAACTGAAACCAGGACTGGGACGATTTAATTTAATTTGAGTTTAGAGGAAGCCAACAATCATAGGTTGTGAATAACCTTTATGAATAAATGAGCACTCCTACAACTTTCTGTGGTAGTCTGGCTTCTTTCCTCCTCAGTGAAAACCCGTCACTTCAATAATCTGCTGAGTGGTAACTGATCTGAATCCAAAGCAGTCTCAGCTTTCTCTGCAGCAGTTTACCATACAGCACCAACTGCAACTTCCTAAAAGCACACCTATAGAGGGTGAAAACCGACTACTAAGTTACTGGTTTGTTGGTCTTACAGATGGAGCATAATTTGTGAAAGATAAGTGGACATTTACCAGCTCAATCAAATGTGGTGAAGCAATGTGTGAAAGACGACATCTTCCAAATCAGCAGAATCTCACACTCAGTTCTACAACATCTTCCTGCACGGCAAATGTGTAAAGCAATAAATAAATCTGAGTTTTAAATTTTGGTACATGCATGTAATTTTTCATTATGCTGAAAACAAATGACCCTGTGCCATTGTTAAGTTTTGCTTGTAAAGTGTTTAGTCAGCGTTTTCTTTGAGCTGTCCCAACTGTTTCGCTCTAGAAATCAGTAACTGCTATGTTGCTGATTGAGCTCTGTAATTGGCCTCTCCAACACCGATTGCAGGCGTACAGACACGTCCAGCTGTTGACATTGCTGCCAGAGAGCTGAGGACCTTCGGTATAGCTGCCAGAGGGTCCATTATGAGCAGCCAAAGGTTGTATGGATGAAAGCTAGGGGCTCAGCGAGCAGGGAGTATTTAAAGCAGGTGTGCCCATCCAGAGAGAACCCTCATGTGGACACTGTCCACTCCCTAATCTCAACCTTCAGACTTGATTACAGCTCTCGCTCCTTGATTCAGCGGCTGTCTCTGTCTGCTGCTTTGATTTATTCTTTTTTTTTTTTTTTTTTTTTAAGTGAGCCTCTCCTTCAACCAAAGTGATCAAACAAGACGCTAAACTCAGATGGATGATTGAGCCCAAAGTGACACTTGTTTAATACAGTCATGGGAAAAAGAGTACCATCTGTCAGTTGTAGGGTTTTACATTACAGGACATAATAAAAATGATCTGGGGACCTCATGTATAAAGACTTCTAAGTATTTTGTATGGAAAAATGGTGAACACTTAAATCGAGAAAATGGCATATGCACAAAACTATTTAAATGTATGACAGTGCGTCTGCATGCATTTAAGCACATTTCATTTATACATCCTGGTCAACATGGAACTAAACGCACATGAGACATCTCCCCTGACATGCCTCCATGTAAATATGCAAATAAATGTGAATACTGTATGCCCTGCACTGTGATACTCATCTCTGCACAGAGGAATATTTTATTTGTTATGATTTGCCCATTGGACATTTATTTTAAATGTTCCAGCACTGGGCAGAACTATGATCAAATATAAATGTTACAGTCTGATTTTTCTGTCAGATGGAATGTCTTCAAATTCCTTAGTACCTGCTAGAATAAGAGCAGCTGCATTTTCAATCAGCTGTAGTCTGTTCACAACACATTTAAGAGGCCTGTAAAAAGGCCATTAAAATAGTCAAACCTGCTGGTTATGAATGTGTGAATTAATTTTTCAAAGACAGATTTTGATACAAACTCTTCAATTTTCTAATTGTTTCTCAAATGATAAAAAAAGCCAATTTGCTAATATAATTTATATGACATTTAAAAGTTAGATCCCTATCTTTTATTACGCTAAGCTTTTGTGCTTCATTTTTGAACCCCGGAGAAATGAAACTGAACAGTGCTGCAGCTCTCTCTCTCTCTCTCTCTGAACCTTTGGACCAAATAGGAGAATTTCTCTTTTCTCTTTGTTTAGTTGTAAGAAGTGGTGTGATATCCATATAATAAAGTCAATTATACATTATGTAAGTGAGTGTAGAGAACCTGTATCATCAAAAAATAAGAAAACGTAAATCTAGGTCACATACATAATCAAGAGCTGTCGCCTCCCAGCAAGAAGGTTGCAGGTTCGAATCCCGGCCTGGGGCCTTTCTGGGTGGAGTTTGTATGTTCTCCCTGTGCACACGTGGGTACTCTGGTTTCCTCCCACAGACAAAAAACATGCATGTTAGGTTAATTGGTAACTCTTAAAAGTTGTCCCTAGGTGTGAGTGAGAGCGTGAATGGTTGTTTGTCTCGTTTGTTTCTATGTGGAGTTGCGACCTGTCCAGGGTGTCCCCCGCCTCTCGCACAGTGATTGCTGGAGATAGGCACCGGCTGCCCGCGACCCGGAATGGAGAAGCGGTTAAAGAAAATGGATGGATGGACATACATAATCATGAGTTTGCATTATGTTTCTGACTGACATGTAAAAGAAGGACCATGTAAAGACTGAATAATATTGAACCGAGAATGGAACCTTGAGGTACACCACCAACAACACCCACTTTGTCTGAACTGAAATTATCATTGGACACTAAGAACTGTCTGTGTCTAATATATTTTTTAAATGAGTTATGTACCAGATCAGAGAAGCCAACCTAGTTTTCTAACCTGTCCAATGAGATATAATGAAGTGTGTAAAAAGGGTATGAGTACAAGGACAGATATCTTTTTAGAATCTGTGTTCATGTACAGGTTGTAACTTTAAGCAGTGCAGTTTATGTACTGTGATGACACTGAGAACCAGACAAAGAATTATCAGTCATTGTTAGACTAATTACTACTGATTGTAAATGGCTTTTTTTTTACTATGCAATAGTAAATTTAAAATTGGTCTATAGTTAGAGATTACAATTGGAACGTGGCTGAGATGAAGAAAAAGTGGTCAGATTTTAGCGTGGAGGCAAAAAAGCGGCTACTGCCAGAGCATGTCAGCCACAGGTGGGGGAAAGGACTTACCTGAACTGACACTTTTTGAAAGAAGGATGGCAGGTGTCGTGCCGAAAAGTGATGGTCTGCCAAAAACTCATCGGGCACGCCCCCAGAGCTTTGATACCATGCACAAGTGTGAACGGTATTAAAGTACGCCTCTTCTACGCTCTGGGGGTTTAGAAAGGGGGTTAGGAGGCAGCGCCTGAGGGGGGAGCCACTGCCCCCTCGTGTTTTATGGATCACAAACTTTGCGTGGAAAGTGACATACGCAAGTTTCAGGCCCTGTTTTGTGCGTACGCCAGTTTTATAAATGAGACCCCAGATGATTGTAGGATGGCCCAAGGCTTGACTGGTGCTTCTCGTTGGGAGTGCATCACTTACAATCAAAAAGACAAAAAAGAAAGTACTCTAAGAAAGTACAGACGTAAGCGTAATGTTTCACCTGGCTCCTCTAACAACAAATAAAACATATATTTCCATTGATATGTTATTATGAAAAAATATGTTGTTTTCGGGTTAAAATTCCTACCGCTATGCATACCCTCCACACGTTCTGACCTCCCGTATGCTAAAATCTATACACAATTGCTTGTAATTATACTCAAAAGCACGCATTGGATGAACACATATGTACATACACATACTCACACAAATTAACTGTTGTACATCCATATATATATATATATATAGACACACATTTATCTTTAAAATTAGTTTTAAAACTAGCTGTGAAGTGAAGACTTTTATACAAGTTTGACTAACATGTTATGTTACTGGTGTCTTACCTTTGCTGTGACAACAGTGTCAGTGCATCCTTCTGGTTGAAATGAATATAAATCTTGCAAACAACCATTGGTAAAAAGTCCATGAGCCTCCAAGGATTTGTAGTTTGAAAATGCTTCAAATGTGTAGGCACTGGCACCATTAACAAGATAGCAAACGATGTCCATATTTGTTGTTGGTGGAAGTAGCCCGGGATCCGTTGTCCATGCCTTAGCTGCTAGCTCGTATGGATCTACATTACTAATTGACGTCAGCTTCGCCAAATACTGGTCTCTGGCTTCCTTGATGAGTTTCTCTCTATAAGGCGTTCTCTATATTCTCATTTTTATTCTGAATCTTCATTTTGCTGATGTAATCGTTGTCATTGCTGAATGATTGAAGTCGGACAAACTCGGTTGCGGTTTGACAGATTTACCTGCTACTCCCCAACATGGCGCCCGGAAGCATATAGGTCACATGACTGTTAAAGACCCATTGGTAACCATGAAATAACATTGATCAACTGGCTCATTTAAATACACCTTCATTCACATTCATGAGGTGCTTTGCATTGACCATTTCTGGTTGAATGTGGGCATGTGGAGGGCACAACCTGAGGCGGGATCTTGTTTTCAAACTTTTAGGTACAGGTGTGATTTATAAAGGGAAATTGCTTGCTGCTTGCTTTAGTTTGGATCCTACGCAATCTTTTATAAATGAGACCCCAGATCATTTTATTATGTTCGGATACATATAACCCCAGAATGTAAAGAGTGTGTATTTTCAATTTCTCATGACTACAAATAAGAACCAGTTATTTTAGTCACAGTGAATGACAATGTTTAACTTTTTTTTTTCTCCTACTCATAACTGCAGGTAAAAATTGTGAAAATTTCTTCAGGCAGGTAATAACATCTAAAGAGTGCTGAAGGTGTCATGAATATTAATGATTCCTAGTCAGAGATGGCTGTAGACGGACACACAGAAGAGCGCTACAAAGTAGGAAAGTAAAGCAATTTAATGACATCAACATAAAAACACCAATTAACATTTGTGACATGCAATGGCTGAATCCTTACAAAACATTGCAATTTTTCTGATCAAGATGTTAATGCTAAAAACAGAACATTTGGAGGTTTGAACGGCAGTACAGTGGGAGAAAGGCTTGTTAAAAGAAACAAAATAATCTGTATGCAAACCGACTCAGATTCATTGTTGGGCTTAGATGTGTGAAAATATTCCAGGTTATATCCCTGTGGTTATCTTGGAGGGAAGCTTTTGCTGAATGAAACGGATCAGGTGTGCAGATGTGAGTTGGTTTGGAACTCTCTCTGTTAAGTGTGTTTCTGTATTTCCAAAATTTCTTACATGTCGTATTATTTTAATCTTTAATTATTGTGCTGAGGTGCAGCATGCATCGCTCCAGAATCTTGTGCTGTTTTATTTAAAGACCTGCGCACGGCCAGGTGGATGTGTTTCTGCAGGAGAGGGAGACCACACAGGGGGCTTCAGAATCATTTTGTTTGTTTCTGCACTTCTAGGCTTAAAAAACAAACAAACAAAAAAAAACTAAATTATAGCTGCTTGGTGCAGCTTTGCACTTGTGTTTATTTACCATTTGTTGGAATGTGAAGGAGTTGCTTAAAAAAAAGGTTACTTTGTGTATAGATTTTCACATAAAGGAGGGTACTTTCTAAACTGAAGCCTCATTCTGAAACAGCGTCTGCCAACAAATTGATTCTGTTTGGAATCCATGAAAGCGGAAATAATTATTTCATGTTGGAAACTCTCTTCCAACCTTGGCAGTGATGTGTGCTGGGCAGTTACATTATATTTTAACTGTTTATAGGCTCATAAACAAGCTTTTATAACTGAGTGTTCCTCTCTTAGATGCAGGGAAAATCATGACTGATGACACTGATGGTAATACAGAGATATGTGAATTTTCTTGTTATTTTGTCAGGTATAAAACCACGAAAAAAAATAAGTTAATAGGCAAACCTTTATACACATCTTACATCATATTTAATGAATCATTTCAAATATAAAAGGTCAGTAATAATTGCTCCACTTGAAAAATATCAGCTCACACCCACTTGTCTGCGGTCTGCTACGTGGTGACATCAAAGTTTCAGATAATGATGGAAAAATGTGATGTGACATTTTACATTTAACATTTGTACAAAGGGTGCAGCTTAAACCATGGAATTGAAAAGAAAACAATAATAAAAAAAAAAAAAATCACATCTTCTAAATGTTGTGTAATAATTATAAAAAAAGACACTCAGCACGTACAATATACACTATATATACATGGTATTTAGTAATGGTCATTGAGTTGCAACATGACAAACAGAGCTTTATAAAATGAGTATGGCAGTGTGCAGTTGGCAATGACACATTACGTTTGACACAAACTGAGCTCATTCTGAATAATGTCTGTTCTTTCACGTGTTCCTTCCAGCAGGTGTAATGAAATCAGTGTTCGGGGTAGGATGGCTCCTCATGCTGGGGTCTGAACAGAGGCTTTAATCTCAGTGGACACCCTCTTCTCCTTTCGCGGCCCGTATTCGCCAATAAAGGAGCCGTCCTCATTGAACTGGGCATCCTCTTCGCCGTAGTCCACCAGGCTGTCCCCGCTGTCCCCGGCTTTGATCTCCCTGCTCAGGGAATGCTGGCTGCCCTTCAGCGGCTTCTCGTCGTTGTCGCTGCGAAGGATGAACAGTGGATTTAGAATCACCTCATTTCACCCATGGCTTCACTCTCTGGCTTACTGGAGAGGGTGGGACTGCAGGCCGGAGCTATCGCTGCTTCTACAGAGCGCTTTCAGTAACTGACATTAGCTTTAACCTCCAGCTGACCAGTGGGAAGTGTTCACACAGATGTTATTGTTGGGACAAAACTAATAGGTGGAGTTTACATGCATCAGTGCACTTGACAAAGTGACAATGGGAGGACAAAGTGAGCTACTGGGGGCTATAAGTCCAGGCTGATGATGAGCCGGCTCATGCTGTCATCATCACATACATATTAACAACGAGACTATTACATAGAATCCTCTATGTAATATTATGTATTTCCTGGACAGACTTTTCACGCAAAGTCCCAGTCATTCAGGAGCTGGTTGGAAAAGTAAGGAAAAAACATATTTAGCACAGCCCTGTGATTACTGCCTCTGCAATAACTACAGTAATAATCATGAACATAGAGGAAAATGTGATTTTTTTTATCAATACCTTCTACAAACATAAACTTATTGTTGATAGGGTTTTAGTTTAGCACTGTGCTAGGAAACAAGTAAGAAGCTTGCTTCTTTTTCTCCCCATTCAAACCTGGCACTAACCTACACCCTGAGGGATCTGATCAGAAGAAGACAGTATCAGTTGTTAGTACACAACAAATGGTTTGAGTACACATTCAAATCCAATCATTTGGGCCACATCTGGAGGCCTGAGGAATCGTCTGAGAGCAAATCCGTCCTGGGCCGACTTGAATGACCACCTGACACGAGCAGTGAGGTTCTATACTGTAGAAAGCACGGTTAAAGTTAGATGCAGATGCTGGATCATTTTAAATGGAACAGCAATCTGTGGGAATATCCTTAAGATTAAGTTAAAAGTCTCAATGAACCAACTGACAGAAAAACTGTCATTGAACATACACTGTTCTTTTCTGTGATAAAACCAGTAGGTGGAGTACCACTATAATTGTTTTGATATTAACAAAGGGTAACTAAAATCCAATCTTAATGTCCAACGAGGTCACATTTTACTGCTAGGAGTGAACACTCATACTGTTCACTTGTGATCAGATCAGCCACATTAGTGTCAGGTCTGAACGGGACCTTTGTCTCGAAAGTCCTACATAACAGAACTACACACATCTTTAAATCAAAAAGTTAAATCTTACTTTAAATGCAGACACAAATCTACATCCAAAATAATACAGCATGGTCACAAACTAGTTGATGATTTAGGGTCCTTAACAATGACCCCTTTTTCCTCTGTCCACACTGTGCGAAAAGCCAAACTGAGTGCTGCCAGTAGTTTGAAACTTCCCTGTTGTAAAATATTTCTTTTTTACTTCTTTTAAATAATTCATATTAGCATAGCTGCACCACTGAATGCTGAACCTGGCTTGCTTCAGGTTTTTCTGAGTGAAAGGATGTTACTATGCCACAGTTTGTGTGTATTCTTGAAACTGGTACCAATAGTAGCAAACATCTAATCTGAAACTTAGTAGTAGTTGATAAAAAAATCAACACATTTTCATAAAAAAGAAGGCAACAGGCTCCTGAAGTGAAGATGATAAAATATAAATGCTGTCATACTGAGCCACTTTTAACTTCATCACATCAGCATTTGTTGTGCTGAGCAGATCCCACTGATTGGAGAATTAGACTGGGACTCAAACTGTGGTAGAGTGTTATGAATAGGACCACTAAAGGATTAATGAAACATGCCCTGATATTACTGCCCTGGAGATGAGCTGCATTCAATTACGCTGATTGCTTTCAGCTTCCTGCCGGGTGCTGGGCAGCCTGATTTCAGCTCCATCCACACAGAAAATGGCAATGTCTGAGCAAAACTGACTGCATTTCGGCTACTTTGCTTTAACAACACACCGACACAACACCGAATCTAAGAACAACTACTCTCACAATGTGCAAACAGCTCGCTATCGCTGTTCATCACATACTTTTCGATTACTCAGTCCATCAAATGTCATCAGGAGAAGAGGTGTGAGGCTCTTCGTGAACCTCGTGGATTCTGGCAAGTCTTTGTCAGTGAGAGGAAAAACGCAGAGAGAATTACCGTGAGGAGAAGGTGGAAAAGAGGACCAGAAATCCAAATGCGCTCTCGCAGTGAGATAGTGTTTTCTCCGGAGGGGCGACGCTTACCTGTATTCGCAGAAGGTGTCGTCATTCATGCCCTGGGACTCCACATCTGGATGAAGGTCTTCTTTTTCTTTGACTGCTCACGAAATGAAGAGAAAAGAGATCAGTGATTTCCACAACTGGGAGTGAAGTTGACCGTGCCGCTTACTGCGATCGGAATAATTTTAAGTAATTTCCTCCACTTGAACTATCATTGCCAGCATTTAAAAAAAAATTATCTGATTTAGTACCTGTGTATTTTAGATACATGTTAAAGTCATTAAAGAAAAGTTAAAATTATACCAACTCATCTCTACATACATACAGTAAAATAAACATGACTCAGGCCTTGTCCACACAAAACATTTTTGTTTTTTCCTTTCTTGTTGTTCCTAAAAGTATTCACACTGCACCGTTTCTCAAAATGTTTTCATTCACAAGGAAACACAGAAAACGACCTAAAATGTGGCGCTGTAACGCTGCCATGACAATACACCAAAAACAGGAAACAAGACCTGGAGCATGAGCATAAAGCTTACACATCAAGGTACCTACACAGTATGAACCTTGGTACTGTAAAGTCTATGGTTTGAACTGTAAATGCAACAAAAAGAAAGAGGATGAAGGCGAATACAAGAACAAGAACTGAATCCTTTTTGTGGAACTTCTATTTTGTGTCACATTAAACCTTAAGACCGTAGAAGTGCAGGACAGTGCTGACTGATAGTCATGTCAGCCCAAATACTGGACATAATGAATGATTTCAGGCACAGACTCCAGCAAAGACTGACTGGAGGGAAGCGTTTTTCTGACAATGTTATCATGATAACGTCTTTATCCACAAGTGTCTGCCTTTTAAAACAAATTCTAATATGTTTTTTTTATGTTTACTTGATGTAAATTGTAGTTTTTTTCTGCAATGTATTATTGACAGTTTCATAAAGTTCTAAAACCCTTTTTGTCCTTAGATTATTTGGTGTAAGAAGAAGGTTTTTTTTGCTTTATTCTCTTTAAGGCAGTGTTATTCATCAGTCTTGTCTGCTTATTGAAATAATACAAAATAATAATAATAATATGAAGGTTTTGAAATTGAAAATCTATAAGAACCTCTCTTACCTTCGGTTAGCTAAACGCCTCAATTCACGTCAATCCCGTTGGTCACTGTTCTTTTCTCGG
>JAOXNZ010000166.1:26008994-26021686 GCA_028566095.1 Kryptolebias brasiliensis | reverse complement strand
AGTTTTCCAGTCAGCCTGCCACACCCATCTTCACCTGTCCCCAGTTTGTAATCAGTCACTAGAAAGAAAAAATAGTCATGCATATTCTTATTATAGTTTCTGTAATGACTGATCATCTCTTTCACATTAACAACAAAATGAAATAAAAATGACGCTTTAGTTGGCAATTAGTATTCAAACAAGATGATGTGTGTGTGTTTGTGAGTGCCTACCAGAATATTTTCCTCCTTTATTTCTGTTGACAAAGCAGGCGATCAAGACAATGAGTGTGAGAAGAGCAATGGCACACATCAGGCCGATAAACCAGCCCTGGGTGGATATTCCTTCGTGGATGCTGGCCAGACCTGAGGAGAACAAAACTCTGTGACTTTGACTCGCCTTGGCCTTTTCATCAGGACACTTGATTGAATGTTTACATCGACAAAGCTTATCTGATGCGCAGGCAGGAGGCGGGAGGGCGCTGCTACTGCTGCTGCTGATGGAAACGCTCCAATATTAATATTAAACAGCTAATCCTGCTTGTCTAATTAATCAAGCAAGGAACGCTGAACAAATGTAATTCCTCTTAGTGAGCCAAATTAGATTCCAGTGACACCATAAAGTTACCACATGCCGCGGCTCGAGTCGCAGCTCAAGGACGCTCCGGGAGCAGCTGCGTTCTTCTCAAGGGGAAGTCAATTAAGATCTACTTTGCTATTCCTTTTTCTATATTTTCTCAGTGTCCCTCCTCACCTGTAGACCGGGTCGTGATAACATCTTCAAATATACTAGAATTATCAACCCAGCTGTTAGGAATGAGCCGCACAATGTACTCAGTCTCTGGTTCGAGCCCGTCAATGACGTAGAAAGTCAACGAGGTGTTTAGGGCCTCTGATATCTTCCAGTGACCCTCACCTGTGCAGAGGGGTGACTGATCAGCGATGTGCCAGCACTTGTGGAAACACACTAAAGCAGAACAATTGGAACTCACAAGGGATCACAGGATACTAGAGGATTCACGCACTACTCTGCTCTACTCTATAATAACCTGAAATTGGAGGTAAAAAAAAAAATACAAGAGGTCTGGAGAGCTTACGTTTGTTCATATATGCTATGTAAAACTCTGTGTGCTCTCCTCCAGATAGCCAGCTGATATTTGCAAAGCTGCTGCTAACAGCTGAGCTGACATTCACCAGGGCCGGGACTGACGGCGTAATGAGACAGGATGAAGAAAAGGAGAGAACGGTGGAGAAGGGTTAGTAAAGGTTAAAGCAGATGGAAGCTGCAGTAGAGTGTTGAGGAGTTTTGCTGCTGTGAGATGCTGCTTGTTGTTTTAAAAAGTGGAAAGGATGCTCTTCTTTTAGCAAAGCTTTAGTGATTTTTGACAGAATGGTCCGTCGTGAGAATTGTTGATATGAAGATGGAGCCTTAAAGTAGTACCTCACTGATGGAGACTAGCTGGCAAGTCAAAAAATTTTTTTAAATAAAGCCTTTTTTTGTGTGCATGACTTGCAAAACTGTATTCTTGGCTGTGCAAATTATTTCATTGCCCCCCTTCATCCATGTCATGCCTGCCTTGACCCACTTAGTACCCATCTTGGCATCTGCCCCCAAGTTTATGATTGAATCTACTGTAGTACACCTTTGAAATGAAGTTAGGTAGAAGTGGACCACCTTTTAAATGCTGTTATTATTATTTATCATTGATTTGGCCTCGGCTCACTTCCGTTCCTTTTATCCCAGGGGAGGGACAACTCAGACCATTTAACCTTTAAAGATGACGCTACAAAAGAACTAAAGTTTAACAGAAGCCCCAAACAAAGGAAGTGTTGATTCATATAGATCTTAGGCTCCGCCCATTCCAGAGGGCCGGAGCATGTGTAGCCGATGATGGCTTTAACTGATTCAATCAAAAGTTTCAGCAGGTGTAGTGTAACTTAATCTGTGAGCGTGCAGCAACAATAAACTATTCATGATATGGCAAAGGGTTGAAACAGCTGACTAAAGTGGTTGAGCAACTGGTTTTCCTCTATTTCTCTTTAGTACCTACTCTTTTTTAAGGACATATCTAACAGAACATTCTTTTAGACCTGGACATGTTTTCTGTCAGTGGAGAGCTCCCTTGCAGGTGTTAAGCCAGGTAACTGGATATTAAGTGTTTCACCAAGACAAGCTTTAAAAGACACATTTCAGACTCTAGCACCTTTTTATACCAGGCTTTCAGACCATACAAGCAGACAGAGACCGCAGCCTGAGCACACAAATAAAATGGGATTGTGGTGTTTGTTAACAACAGATGGTGTAATCCAGAGCATTACTGTTAAGGAGTTAATCTGTGCTAAGGCTGGGAACTGTTGCCTGCGAGTTTCTATTTATATTACTCAAAAAGCTAACCTGCACTGGAAAAAGAAAGCCCATAATGTTTAAATGATAACATCAGTGCAACAATTTACACATTTTAGACATTAAACCATTTGAATCAATTTTACTTGAACAAAAAAACATAAATAAAGTAGTTATTTCTATACTTCTCATTAAACTACATAATTATTACCCTATAAAAGTTATTGAACAACAACTACTACATTGGTCCTATTAATGACTTGAATTATTAATTATACATCACACTTGTTTATTTCAGTAAAGTTTAAATCATTTGAATGATTAATATTTGCCATTTTCCAAAGTCTTTTTTTCTTTTACAGTCTGAAACCTGCCCTGTTGTGTATGACTTCATTAGCTCAGTCGTCGCTAGACACAAATGCAACAAGCCAGTCAATGTTTGCACACTTTAGCCACAGCTGTCTCTCTGCAACACTTTC
This sequence comes from Kryptolebias brasiliensis, assembly GCA_028566095.1. NCBI lineage: Eukaryota > Metazoa > Chordata > Actinopteri > Cyprinodontiformes > Rivulidae > Kryptolebias > Kryptolebias brasiliensis. The sequence continues at coordinate 26,018,885 of JAOXNZ010000166.1, read as the reverse complement.
CAGCAGTTTCTTAACTGCTTTACTGAAGAAAATGAAACACTAGATTTATTCTGTGCTAATGTTAGTGACGGATTCAGCTCTTCTGCACTAAAAGCCTTTACAGTAATTGAAGTCTATTATATTGAATTAGACTTATTTTTTGTAGACTCTTTTTTACAAAGCTTATATTTTGATATAATACTGTATTTGAATTTTGGGAATAATTGACAAATTATTATGTTCAGATCAGCACAGTTTTATTTAGGTCAATATTTTTTACATCAATTAAAAAAGCCTGAAAAGAAAAAAATCACTGACAAGGTAGATCAGTGTCTTCAGTGGTATCCATGGTTTAAGTTTTTTTTTTTTTTTACCAAGTCAAAGCTTTGCAGTAAATAGTGGGCTTCATTAATCATATTTTTAGGAAAGGTTGAAGTTCTATTTAACCTTCCTCTGATTACAAATTAAATGATCTATTCCTTTAATTCTCAGACAGAATGGAATTTATGTTGTGAGTGATGTGGATGATTAGCATAGGAAACGGGTGTTTTTACTGCAGCGTTCTGAGCTGGTCGCCGAAGCACGATTCGCTTGTTTTCAATGTGGCAAAACATGCAAATCTTCTGCTCTGTCTCCAGCTCAGGTGCTTTATTTGCTCAAGTGATAATTTGGTTCACAAAGACACCTGCGTCCAGGCTGTCCACTCCAACCACTGCCGCTGCCACTCCCATACTAATGTTGATGGATTAGTGGGTGACTATGGTAATTCCAGTCCCAGGAAGTGTGGGATGACTTCGACTGGTATAGACTGAACTAAAAATATCCCTGATAATAACGCTGCACAGAGCAGCTGCTCAACCAGCAGGGAGCAGGTGCCCTGGAAGACGCCCCTTCAAAGTCAGAAAGCTTTAGTTTAAAAAAAAAAAAAGAGGAAGAGGGCGGCTGGGAAATATTCTGATATAAGAGCCTTCATTAGCTTCCACTTATCCACTTATCTCTACATTCTGGAAAGATTACCCTCCCAGTATGAGCTCACACCTCCTCGGTTGCCACAGACCAGATGGACACCTCCCCTTCCCGCTTCCTCTCACCTAAGATGGCCGCAGACAACTTCTTTTCCCAGAGCCTTGTTGCTGTTTACCCAGTTGAAGATTACATGGGAATCTCAGGTGACTGTTGGGTCAATACATTGCTGTGTACAGGCGGGGCCGGGGCCCAACAAATCAATCACTTACAATTAGACATATTTGTCCTGTTCAAGTGACTGCTCTCTGCAGCCACACTGCTGCAGAGGGATATAGATCTTGATTTCCCTGTGGTACACCAAAGATATTACATCCTGCTAATAGTAAAAAAGCAGCTGTTACATTTTATTTCACCTATTTGCTTCATAAAAACCTGAAAAAAAAATTGTTTTAGAATTTATTTGCTTGCTTTGAGCCAATAAACAGCTAACAAGATGGCTCAGGTGGCCATCATAACAAAGATGTAGTGTATTTTCTTCCATATTCTCCATTTTAACTTGTATTTCCTGTGTGGTTTCATGCTAGTTGTGTCAGAATGAGCTGCAGCTCTACCTATGCTGGAACGAGTGGGTTTGGTCAGGCGGGACTTTGGAGTGCTTGGAGGTGAGATGGAAGCTGACTTGCCTAAAAAGAAACACATACCTTGTGGTTAACAATTGGAATCAGAGCTCGGAATCTACGTACTAATGTTAGCACACATACGATTCTCAACTAAAATTAGTCACTACACATCTACTATTTAAACCTACGTTTACCTTAGTGGTTTTTACTTTGGTAAAGAGCAAATGAACTTCCTGTTTTTTGAAACGTGTGCTGATCCTCCCCCAGTTTGGCTCTTAAAGCACAATTTATTACCTCAGCTGGAGTTTGAACATGTAGCTTTGCGTCTGCTGTTGCTTGGATAAAAGTCAACATTCGTTTACCGGCACTAATGAGCCAAGATTAATATGAATTTATAATTAGCTTGCTTATTAGCAATGTTATTAGAGAAGAAGCCACAAACTTTTACTATGAAGAAGTTGACATTTTTCTAATGAAAGGAGGCACCAAGTGCTCTCTGCTGATAGCGAGAGCAAACAGTGGATGGGGTCAATTATCAGCTGAGGAGCTGGAATTATAGAGGCGCAAATAAAATGTGTCCAGTTGTTTGAGGCTCAGGGCTATAACATGCATAGCTGTCCACATTGATCAATCTAAAGCATGCAAGTTGTATCTAAAATAATCAAAAATAACAGAGCATGTCATACCAACAAAGTGGACCACATACAAAATTGCAAAAGGTATTATCAGATATGCTGTTTCAGAGCATCTTCTTAGTGTGTGTGTTGGTATGACATGCCTTTATCTGCTTAAATAATAATCTACATACTGAGGCCAACAGTGGGAGCCAAAGAAGAAGCTGCAGAAAAAACAATAAAAGAAAAAATAAGACAAAGAGAACAAGCATTGCATGGCTAAACAGACATACACAATCACAGACAAGTTTATGACACAAAGTGTTTGATTGAAGCTAAATTCAAAAAGCAAATGCACAATTTAGTGATGAATGACAGCACGGGTGGAAGGCCATTAGGAGAAACAACAATGACATGTACGGTGCACACAGACTGAAAGCAGAGCTGCTCAATACAGCTTTTATACACAAATGTTTAATTTCTCTCCAGCACACATGGGATTACGACAGCATATTAGTGCCACTCAGAAAATAAAAAAGGATAATTTGGTCATTTATGAAGGGATGTTCTGTCAAATAGTTATCAATAGTTTTTAGTTTTATCTTTATTTTGTAAGTTTTAACATCCTTCAAGCTGTGAGGCACCTGATCCAGCCATTTACTACCATATTCATGCACAGACCATCCAGTCAAAATATTATTTACATAAAAAAGTTGTTCTTCAAAAGTAAAGTGGAGGAAGTGAAGCCTGTTGTGCTTCTGATTGCGACTGCATTTGTTATTATTATATGAGTGTTATTGGTTAACTACAAAATAACACACATATTTTATTTGAACCAGTTTATTAGTCCTCCTGCAGCAAAGTCATACAACTTATTTCAGTCCTTCACAATAAGAGTCTCAAACTCAAACTTCCTGGTGGTCTAGGCTGCAATATCTGTTGTACTGAAGAACAAGAATGTAAGATATTTTCATTTTCATCTGTATATGTGTTTGAAACTCATTGTGAAGAACTTAAGGAAGGTCAGTGAGTTCTTCTAATTGGTTCAACTATAATACTGCATGTTGTTTTGTAGTTAACCCATAAAAGTGCACCCATAACTTAGAAGCCTTAGACACAATAATAACAATTCGGATTTAGGAGCACAATGGGGTTCTAACCTTCTGGTTTGAAGGACAATCTTTTACTTAACATTGTGACTCTTTTCTGGAAGTAATATTTAAATGTTTTTCCTCAAAATTTCGACTTTAATCTTGACAATGGATCTTTAACAGATCAAAACATGGATCCAAACAAACAAAACAATCTTCCCTCTAATTTTTTCCCCCCTAGTGGCTCTAATACTAATACTGTCATATGGAACAGCTCAACAAAATTACACTTAACTACATAAAAAAAAATGACTCATTCTCCCTGCAACCATTTTCACTGGCTTTTCAGCTCATAAATAACCCACCGCCAACAACTAATTAAGTATTTTCTGTGATTATGAGGATTTGTTCAGTAAACACTGAGTAATCTCTGCATATTGAGCTCAGGTACACTCAATTTCTTGGCAGCATATTTGTATTGAAAACGCAACACAGGTATTTATGCCATCCATATGTGTCCCTGCACTCGGTTTACAAACAGTCAGGTGAAACCAGGTTCCTATAGAAAAAGCAGCTGAAATTCAAAAAAAGATTACACTCTACAGTCTGGGCTGTTATGATTTCTAGCAGACCAACTCTTTTGTGATTACTCCCTTTCAGTTTGAACATCTTCATTTTCCCTTGTGCTTCAAAAGTGGTGTTCTCTCTTAGCTGATGGTTTTGTGGTTCTCTTGCTCTGTGCAATCAATAAGCACTCCGTTCTCTGATGGCAGTGACAAATGAAAACCTCCACTACAGCCAAATGACACTGTTTATCTACAAAAATTATGGACATGGAGATATGAAAAGCCTGGCTGATCGTGATTATACCAGACCCCGGTAGATCAAAAGCCATTTTTATGATGCTGAAATGACTATCAGCTGCTTTATGCAGCCTCATCTGGGTCGGGACAGTTCTGCTTCCTTTCTCAGCGAGTGTGTCGCTCGCTGATACACACACATCTAAGCCGGTATACAGGTTTACTGGTGTTCTGGATCTGTCCGGCACTCACTCGTTTCCAGGGCGGTGGTGAACTCCTCGCTGATGACGGGCCCGCAGCCCACCGTGGTGCAGGAGCGCAGGTACAACTTGTATTTGCTCAGAGGCTCCAGGTCCCGCAGGACCCACTTAGTGGTGTCGGGGTTGCTGATGTTGACGGTCTGCAGGGGCCCCACCTCCTCTGTGTCATTGACTAAAGTAAAAAGTAAAAATTAACATGTTTAATGCTTTCCTCCATCTTTGACTAAGCAGAACAAACTTATAGTAACAACATTTTTGTACATAGTGGCTAGAAAAGAAGAATTTCACACATAGAACAACTGAACAATACAGTTTGTTGATTCTCAATCCCAATTCCCTTTGTAGGCTTCAGAGACAAAGGTGCATCTCTTACTTTTTGTGTTGTAGTAACACATTAAAAACACTACTTAGCTTTCAGCTAATAAGAATGTTGCATCCTGCACATTTATGACTACAGTATCTGTGTTGCTAGAGTTTGACTTTTGTCTCCGCCGCAACGGGATCTCATTTTTCACTACGTAAAACAGGTCAGTCGGTAGGGAAGTGGCATTTATGTGCCTTGTAACAAAAACAAAAACAGCAGGTGCTGAGGTGACCTTTGCTGTGAACGTGGTATGTTTTTTGTTTTTTTTTTTCCTTGTGGACGGAAACAGAAACGCTGACAAGAATGAATTGTTTTGTGTCTCTTTCTGCCCCGGTCTCCCCTCCTTATCAGGAAAACTCACAATTTCCTTAGTTTTGTTTTAAAGGCAGAGTTCCGATATCTTCTCCTTTCTGAAATTTCATACTTTTCCAGACATAACGTTTCAAAAATGACTGTTTTTTGAGCCATTTATTATATCAAAACATCTGTAAATTTGCTGTGAATGTTTATGAAGTAGCGTATGCTAAAAGCAGGAAACCCACAAAATTTACACAAGAAAATCTAAAAAAAGGAACAATGCTTTTGAATATAAAAACTGTTTTTCTAATCAGTTTATGGTTCTAGTTTGGACTGCATGATATATAGAAAATTTATCGATATCTCAATTTTAGTGTTATCGTTATTGCAAATGATTCCAAGAAATTGGAGAAACTAACTGAATGCAAAGAATACAAATTTTGCAATGACTTGGACCCCCAATCCTCTAAACGCCCATAGCTGGCACATGGAGAGTGTTGTGAACATTGTAATGGCAGAAGGGGTGAGGTTTCTGCAACTCATATCGTCACTGCAATATTGTAGAATAATATTGCTATCACATGCAGTCCTGATTAGTGCAGCCTTAGTTCTTATACCAGGGTTTAAGTCTTCTTCAATCCAAAGTGATGTTTCTTTGTATGTTTTAGTGCTGGAATACCTTGTGACTGAAAAGTTGAATAATGTATAAATGGTTAGTATTTTGCAGTTTTACAGCTATATATCATTTAAGGTGTTAGGCCTGGAAGTAACTTGAGGTTCACTGTCTTGACTGAAGGCATGTCAACATGAAGAGGGGCTGTGCATTGAAATGCAAACATTCCTAAGAGAGAAACCAATTGCATTCTCACTGACATGGCCAAAGTTGTATGAGTTGGAATGTGTCTAAAGGTTCTCAATTAAAAACTAAAAAACAAAAGGCCCTTTCATAAAACACATTCAAGGCAGGCCTAAGAAGCTTTTTTCCCATCACAGCAAGATGGTACATAAGAACTGGGAGGTTGAAGTCAACTTGCCACTGTTTTGTAGCGCTGGGGGGGAAGGGGGTCAAAAGGGGGTTTAGAAGGCAGTTTAAAGTGGGGCTCGTATTGTGAAATGGGCTAAAGATACTGCTGGCCTAAAACAAAAATTTAAGGCTTGATATGGGAAACTAACCAAAAGTGGACATTATGCCCACCTTTTAAATACAGTCAATGTGAAAAACACTCCACTTGTTTGAGCCATTTTTAGAAAACGTGGATTTGATCTTTTAGAAAATGCAATAGGGAATAAAATCTGGAATTATAAACATTGTTTCATAAACCATTTCCCATTTTCCAAGCATATCCAGACTTGAAAAATACTAAAACCAAATTCCATACTTTTCTATACTTTTCAAGCCTGCGTAGTAACCTTGTAAAGTTCAAAGAACTGTTTCTGGTAAATACTTCAGTCCAGACTGGCAAAGAGAAAAAGTCGCAAACAGAATGGTTCTATTGGGTCGAGCCATTATGTTCTGTTTTTTTCAGAAACACTTTTGGCCCGACAGCTGGTGCGCACAATCTTATAGAGTGAACTGGCTGAAAGCAGCCGACTTTGGCTCGTCCACTCACTACAAACAACAGCGGATCCAAATATTCGTCAGCCTAATGCGCCAAATAATGTTGGCCTTGTGCAGCATAAACAGGCCAACATTTTGCAACACAGAATGAAATGAAGCCAAGGTCATTTTCAACTCCCACTTAGGGCAATATTGCTGTTCAGAGCAGTACAAACGGCACTTCAGCGGCCTAAAGTGTTCAAATTGTGCCCTGATTGATCTGCAGAAACCTGCAAGTGGCAAATAAACAGAACAACATAGAAAACACGCAGTATCTCATTTTCAACTGAAGAAATTCAGCTACTATGCCATATAACAAACGATGACACAATGGTATTTTACATTATTTAGTGATTCAGAAAAGAGAAGTGATGAAATATGGAAGGGTTTAAACCATGTTGGAATGTTAAACGGCTAAAGAGGCTGCGGTGAAGATGGGTGAGGCTCGCGAACAGATGGCTGTAGGTTGGGACTCCACTTGTGTCGCTGATGATTCAGTAACAGCTGGCTACTTTATTTTCAACATTTTACACATGACTTCCATCAAAAAGACTTACAAAAAAAAAGTCACACTTCAACACTTCAAAGAGCCCATCAGCTTAATTGTTGATATGCCCTGAAAACGTCCTTTTCTGAAATAAGGCCTGATGACCAGATCAAACTCAGCTGGGAAATGCCGCACCAAGACACCATTAAGGTTAGTCGTTATCTTTGTTATGACTTTTGTTTAAGATCAGCAAAGCGTGTGCACGTGTAGGAAGTGTTCAGTAAAGATATCCCCAGGAGCTGCGAGCTACGCTGAAGATATCCACAGCCGACATAATTGGGTCAATAAAACCGGACCTCAGCAGACTGTGACAAAGTGGCCTGAGCCAGCACTGCACATGATTGTGACACGCAGGCTGATATGCTCACTCTGACTCATTTTCTCCCCTCACACCCTGACACCAGACTTATTAGAGCAGCACAATGATTTTTCTTTCTGTGTCGAGGATCACGACATGAACAATCCCCAGCAGGCCAAAGATACACCTTTCTTTTTTTTACCAAAAGACACTCTCAAAACTCTGCACATAGCATCAGACTGCACGCTACAGTACAATATAAGAAGCCTCTGACATGTTGCCAGTTATTGCGGCATCTTCGGGGGTTTTCCCTATAATGATTAAAAATTAATACAAAAGCACAAAGATACATACTAAGCTGGTACTTGAGGAGATACCCAGTGAGGATCCCATTAGGCTCCAATGGAGGGGCCCAGGCCAGAGAGACTAAGTGCCTTTGTACATCCGTGACCCTGAAAACTGGATTTTTCTCAGGGACTACATGGGGAAAGAAAGAAACACACACATTAAGCAGCAACCCACTTTTCTTGGCTATTATTAGATTCTCTCTTCGGTAGTTGTGAATCGATACACTTGGTGCTGTTTTTCCACAGTCCTACCTCCCTCTGGAGTTTTGAAGTTCACAGGATGGCTGCCTGGGCCATTGCCCCGCCCGTTGAAGGTCATGACAATGAGGCTGTACTCAGAAAAGGGCGTCAGTCCTGGTACTGTGGCATGACTTCGATCCCCAGGGAACGTTAACGTGTGTTTGTCTCCGTGGCTTTTCTTCGAGTTTACCAGACTGCGCAGGCGCCACCAGTTTATCTGAATCAGGAGAAACACAAACTTTGTACATAACAAATATGTTTTTTTTGTTCTTTTGAGGAGAAATACTATAGGAGTTGTTGCTGATTTTTTTTTTTATTTGACAGTGTGAGCAGGAAAACAATGAGATGGTCAGTAGAGAAGACAGACTGGGGTGAGAGGAGCAAACGTTTGGACCAAGGTCAGAGCCATTCCTTTTAAACTGTGTCTAAAAGCAAAGCTATGTTTCGTCAGGTATTACCCTGTAGCCTCCCAGATGTCCACGGAGCTTGTCCTTGTGTACTCGTGTCCAGGTAACCTTGACTACTGAGCCGTTCATCACCTCCACAGCTACATCGTCAGGTGCAGCGGTTGGAACTGCAAAAACAAACACACACTTGGGTCAGTAAGAAATATTTGAGTGGTTCTGAAAATGGGTTTCTCTAAATTTACTAGAGTAATAATCAACCAAACCAGAACCCAACTACAATGAACCAGATCTGGAGCACACCATTTTATGGGAACATCTACAAATTTAAGGCCAAGCAATCCTTGCCACCTTTCATTCCAGAGAATTAAAGTAACGCTATTTTTTGCTGAATAAGAAAGGCAAGCTTTAGCCATTTTGATCCAACCATGTTAATGACATTATGCTTGATCTCATGCATTATTGTGAGATCTCACAAGATGTGTTAACACATGTGTTGAGGATAACTTTCTGCTACTGCCACAACAAAATTAGCTCAATGTCTGTAAAAATGACCAAGTTATAACCATTTATGAAGGTTTCACTAAAATCCATCCAGAAACACACAGCTGACTCCAATAGGTAATGGTAACATTTTAAAAACAGATCTCATGTTATCAGGTAGTGCTCAGAGTATGTGTTAGTCAGAGCCATTTTAGTGTCAGCTAAGGTTGATTACCGGTGGCGGCCATCTTGAACTGAGTTGACTCCAAATTTTAATGAGTTTTAGATGTACATCCAACAAAGAGACAGTATTGATTCAAATAGTGAATACCAAAGTTTGAAGAAATATCCCAAGCTGTTCCCAGTCCAGCCGAGAAACATAGTCCCTCCAGAGCCCAGACACCCTGCGGAGAAAACTCATTTTGGCCGCTTGTATCCGTGATCTCATTCTATCAGTCATGACCCAAAGCTCATGACCGTAGATGAAGGTAGGAACGGAGATCAACCTGTGAAATCGAGAGCGTCGCCTTTTGACTCAGTTCTCTCTTCACCACGACAGACCGGTACAGCGCTCGCTTCACTGCAGATGCTGCACCAATCTGCCTATTGATCTCCCGCTCCATTTTTCCCTCATTCGTGAACAAAATGCCAAGATACTTAAACTCCTCCACTTGGGGCAAGACATCCTCCCCGACCCGGAGAAGGCACTCTACCCTTTTCCGGCTCAAGACCATGGCCTCAGATTTGGAGACACTGATCCTCAATTCCAGATGCTTCACACTCAGCTGCGAACCGCTCCAGCGAGAGCTGTAGATCACAGCCTGATGAAGCCAATAGGACTACATCATCTGCAAAAAGCAGAGACGCGATCCTAAGGCTACCAAAATGGATCCCCTTGACACCTTGACTGCACCTAGAAATTCTGTCCATAAATGTTATGAACAGAATCGGTGACAAAGGGCAACCTTGGCAGAGTCCAACTCT
>JAOXNZ010000166.1:25981283-25994474 GCA_028566095.1 Kryptolebias brasiliensis | reverse complement strand
CTATCTATCTATCTATCTATCTATCTATCTATCTATCTATCTATCTATCTATCTATCTATCTATCTATCCATCCATCTATCCATCTATCCATCCATCTATCCTATTTTTTAGACAGTATCAAAACTGGATTTACCATTTAAATTTTAGTTTGGTTAAATGTGTTAAATGTGTGACAGCAGACATTTATAAAACAACAAAAACTGACAGGAATTCAACAACACTGCAGCAAAACCTGGTGTTACTCACATTCCTTCTGGAATACACTCCAGTTCCAAGTCTTCCCCTTTGACAAGCTGTTTCTCTGATCTGACACCAGGGGGCGTCAGAAGAGAGGGTCTTCTCTCCAAAATTGCATTAGCTGATGTAGAATAACAGAGAATTCCAATACATTATTGAAAGGTGAACACGGCTGCTTATGCCTGCGGCGAAAATACACTCTTCAAACTTCAAACTTACCACGTTCAGAACTGTCACTTTTCCCTGACATGGAAGTGGATGACACACCATGACACACGCACACAGGAGAGACACGTTCAACATGAGCACAATGTGGATGCGTCACAGCGAGATCAAAAGCACAACATAAAATCAAAAACAAGTGCACAAACAGGACAGCGTGACACTGAGATGGCTTTGAAGCTCAGCTGTGAGTGTGGATGTGTTGGAAACGGTTTGCACTCTGAAAACCAAAAATTACGTCATGCTGGTTTGGAGAGCCAACTGTTTTTGAATGAATTTAGGGAAGTTGGCTTGGCACTAACTTGGTTTGACGTTGACAGACATGGCAGTCTTCTGAACGATGGTTCGGATCATTGGGAAGGAAGCGAAGCAGCAGTAGTCCCTCCTGCTGTCCTTCTCCACCGCGTGGGAGAAGTAAAGGTCTCCATTCAGGCCCATGGACACCCTCTCGTCCTGTTCGATGTGCTGCATGTCTGAGCACATGATGATAAAAGTCCAAATTTGTTTAATTCTAATGAACCTTGATATATATTGCTCCAAAGGCAAAAGCTGAGTGATAATGTTTTTGATTGTGTCTGTGTGGATCTGAGTTAATCTGTCTATACTGTTAGCAAAATATCTCATGAACCACTGGATCAGTTTGAATGAAACTTTCAGAAAGTAATCAGAAGATGGACATCTACAACTGATTCACTTTTTGAGTCAATCCGATTCAAGATGGCCGCCACAGCTAAGTGACCTTAACAAACACAAAAATGGCTGTAACTTAGTCAGGTCTATAGATATTGAGTTCAGATTTGGTGTGGTAGTAGCTGAGACTTATCCCCAACACATACTCCAAGCACTAATTGAAAGATTGAAATCTGCTTTTAAAGCTTTGCCATTAACTATTGGAGCCAACTCTATCAGTTTGTTAGCAAAATATCTTATAGACCACTGGATGGATTTTAATGAAACTTTCAGCAAACAATCATTGGTTGAACATGTACAACTGATTAAATTTTGGAGTCAACCCAACTCAAGATGTCCGCCATAGCCAAGTGACTTTAGGAAACACAAAAATAACCATAACTCAGTCATTTTTACAGATATTCAGCTAAAATTTAATGTGGTAGTAGCTGAAAATCATCCTGAACGCATACTCAGAGTGCTATATCTTTGCTTAAAACTATGATTTTAACTGTTAGAGTCAACATTGTCTGTTACTAAATTATCTCATGAACCATTAGACAAAATTTGATGAAAGTCTCCAAAAGTAATCATCGGATGTGCATCTACAACTAGCTGACATTGGATTCAGCCCAATTCCACATGGCTGCCACAGCTACTCTATCTCCAACCAACACACAAATGGCTATAACTTACACAAAATTACAGATAAGGAGGGGAAGTCTATTTGGTAGTAGCTGAAAGTCATCCTTAACACATACTCCAAACCTGACATATCATACAAGATGTGGCAGCCATCATGAATTAAAACTCTGTCATGAAAGGTGGCAGACGATATGCATTCCTTCCAGGAATGCTAGGCCTCTAATTAACCCTGTTTTGCCTTAGAGTTTAGATTAGGACTTGTAAAGTTGCATCAGTTGTCTCTAAAAGTCTATAGTTGCCTTACACTTTAGGTTTATTTAGCAAAATGGCTGAAACTTACAAATTTTGTTTATGCAACTCAGCAGCATCCCAGCCTGTTTTCTGTATCACCTTGCTCCAGCTTTCCACTACCACTGCAGTTAAATATTTAATTTAAACACCAACTCACTAAATCTATATTCATTTTGAGAAAATCCACCCAAACATGTTTAGTGCCCGTGGTGATGTGAAGCACTAAAAATTGGTTTTACAGTTAAGAGTTTTGCTGCACAGCGTGACTTTGCAAGTACTAATCAATATTCAGACCAACGATGTTTAAAGGAATTAATCCTGAAAATCAGGAAAAGTAATGTTTTGAATATGAAAACGTACTTAAACATGAGTCAGTTAATACATGTAAGGTGTTACTTACTGATAGTCATCCAGTAGATCTGCAGAGGAGGTATACCTTTGGGTGGGTCACATTTCATAATAAAAGGCTGGCCTTCGTCCACCTCAACAGGATTAAGCTTTTCTTTAGGGAATTTTGGGTTATCTTGGGAAAAAGCAGAGAAAACAAACCCTTAAGACAGTGACTGATGTCAAACTTGAACACAATCAAATCTGCAGCCCTCCTTTCTTCCAGAAGATGGCAGTAATATTCTTAAATTAAATGTTGAGAACGTGGTTTCTGAACACTGTACAGGATCATTCAGTGGATTGAACCTCTTATCAATAATTTGCAGACATAAAACAGACATTATTATTGTCGTGTGGCCCTGTCACCACTGCTGGGCACTTGCATTCAGAGTTCAAGTTTCCTGTGGAGAATATTTTCTTTGAGAATCCACACTATCAACTGAAGTTGGAGCAAAAATGATGAAAAGATGAACAGGCTAAATCCCATTAAATGCTTTCTAGTAGAGAGCTGTATATGAGACGCTACGACGAGCTCACAACCTCGCTGACTTTCTGCCTCTTCTACAGATTTGCCATGAGAGAATTCCCTGCTTTTCCAGACTTAAATTTCCACTAATTTCCACATGTTTCTGTGTACTGTAATATACAACATGATAATGATCTGCAGTTATACAGCCATGCACCATGAAAGAAACTACTATTGGAAGTAACTTGAGGTTCCTAGTCTTGTCTGCCTGCAACATGTAACACTTTGTTTCTATGGGTCCATATGGACTTATTTAAAGCAATCAAAGGGCCACATATTAAACTGGAAAAAAATATTCTTTCAGGCAGATAATTTAAAAGACACTACCAGGTTTCTCTTTCATTTATTTGGATAAGATGTATCATAGTTTGCATGCTCAATCAAAAAATGTCTCCCTGCATGATATACTCCTAGAATATCAGCCATAGTTTCTGTAAACTGGCACTTGTAATGAAACAGTTGTTTGCTTAAAATATGCAAAATTGAGATTTTTTTCTTCTTTGTATTTTTATTATTATATTTTTGTTTTTTAAGCATTTATGTTCAGTCTGGTTCTGGAACCACAAACAATGACAAACTGAGCAAAGAAATAAAAGTTTTTGTGTATTTTAGTCTAAAGATGTCTACTATGTTTGTTTAGATACACCTAAAGTTTCATCTATAAAATGCTATTTTAGTTGTTTTTTTTCTCATTAAAACATTTGGGGCTGAATGGAAATCATTCAGTGCCCACTGCTGTTCCTTAGGCTGTATGTTGCCTATTTCTAATCCAAAGGTTTTCAATGAGAAACACATAAACAAAGATACTGATGACCTAATCCAGATCGTCAAGATGTGGTACATGTTGGAAAGGAACCAAAAGTAATTATCACTATGACTGTGTCCATCTTTTATGTACAAAATTGTGAAGAAATGTTAGACTTGTCTAATCTTTTTTATAAATTTTAAATGTAATATATTTTTTTTAAATGCAGTAAGGAAAAATATCTGGAAACACTTGTGCTTGTCCATACTTTAATATATATACTTCAGTATATCCATACTCCTCCAGACCTGGAAAATACTAAAACCAAATTCCATATTTTTCAAGACTGTGTAGGAATCCTGCTTCTAATACAGGAGTCTGAAACCTGTGGCTCTGGGGCCATATGTGGCTCTTTGGTTCCTCTGCAGTGGCTCTCTGTAGCTTTGACCAAAAATGACATGGGAATTAGTTTTTATATGTAGAACCACAATAGGAAAATTTAATTCTCATGTTCAGTTTTTGACTATATGTGAGAAAAAAAAAATCAGTAAAACAATGATACTTTCAAGAGAGGAAATAAAGATCAATCAGATTGCCCTGATAGTCTGTTAGCCTCTTCACCACTTCATTAATTGAACTTCTAGTCGGATAGTGTGATTGCTTTCTGAAATCCACAAGAAAATTAAAGGGGATCTATTCTGGTTCCTTGACAGGTCTGTGGGCCATACAAAACATGTTCATTACATTTAATACACAAAATCATTCTCAAATATTGAGATTTCACCTGATCAGTTCTGCCTGTTTTGAGCTAATTTCAGAATGAGCAGTTTTAGGGCTATGTCACTATTATGCAAATAAGCTGCTGTTGGCCACGCCCCCTTAACACCCGACACCCCACTAATGCACTACATTAAAAAACAAAAACACACTGAAGGATTAAACGCTGCGGATCTGACGCACATTTATATTGTTATTGATTAAAACTCTGAGGATTCTGCTTCGCTTCCACCTCTGTGCTACAATCTGCTCAGCTTGAGTGAGGCGCAGTCGAGCAGCTGACATCAGCACAATAATTCAGTACACAGACCGTTTTTTTTTTTCCATAAATGCGACCTTTTTCCTCACACTGTAGCTAATGTAGACTTCCAATTTCAGTTTACTACCATTCCGATGGTAAATGTGCAGATACTGTGGGTAATGTAACGGGAGACACAGGACTCCTTCCTGAAATGATTTGCACAAACTACAGCTTTCTTTGGCAATATCGCATGTACATTGCCATCAAAAATAAAATGAAGCCACGCAGCTCTGTTCCCCGTGACTGGGAGAACATGTATGGACACATGTTCTATAGTGCAGACGACAACAAAACATTTTCCTTTTCCAGCAGACATCGTGCAGCGGTAAAACCAGCAGAACAAACATGATGGTTTTCTTGTAAGTGGGTGGAGCTCCATTTGGGTTGCTAGGTGAGGGGCTAGGCTTGGCTTGGGGTTGCTAGGTAACGGGGATTGTGACGCAACAATCCCGAGATTTTGAAACAGGTCGTTTTGCAGACACCAGAAAACATTTACTTACCAAAAAACGGCTGGTTTTTTTTTGCGCTTGGACTGTTTCTAGAAGCAGTAGATACCCAAATTGAAGTACAAAAACACGCAAAAAGTGAATTTTGCATAATAGGTCCCCTTTAAACATTTTAACACAGTTACTGATAAAAAAAATGCAAAGTGAAATTCTGCAAACATGTTCACAATTTTTGGAATCAGTCGTTCTGGAAAGATACGGCAAATCATTCTGAGGACAATCAAAATTAAAAATAAAGGCTTGTCTTTTAAAAAAACTTTAAAAAATGTTTAAGTAAATAAAGATATCAGTCATTATTAGAGAACCTTCAGTGAGTCACAGTTAAATATCCAATGTTAAATGTCCACATTTTTATGGTCACTCAAATAATTTAACTGGATGCTAATATATGCTTTATTACTTCAATGTGGAGGTACTTATTCATTTTCCACAAATATAGTCCGGACTCACATCAGCCTCCATAATTCAGTGGTTACATTTTATCAAAGGGGTATAAACAAAATGTTTTTTCTTCTTTATAAGGGTTTGGTCTTTTTCTTTGTCCTAAAATATAAAAATACTGATAAATGTCAACAATTTATTTTAGTTCTTTAATTACAGAATGGGGCAAACTAGCTTTTATATGTTGTATTTAAATAAACATTAAAATTGAGCTGTGCTATTCCACTTTTTATCTTTATTTCAATTTTCAAGTAGGTTTTGTGAGTCTGAAGAAATTTTATTTAGTGGGAAAGGGGGCAGAAATGGCTCTTTATTGTAAAGTTTGCAGACTCCTGTTCTAATACAATGTGATATTCACAGTGAAGAGGTACAGACTGGCTTTAAACAACTTTTAAATTACTGTAACACAGTCAACACCCCTAATCCGAACACACAGACAGATGCAGGTTACTCACTGGGCACAATGAACTCAATTTCCTTGGATATGGCCGTCCCCAGTTTGTTTGAGGCGTAGCAGCGATAGGTGCCCTGGTACTCTGTAAGGTTCTCAGTTTTAGGGATCACAAAGGTCCCAGAATTTTCTTCTTTCTTCAGGTAGGGGTCTGCAGTGTAGTGGAATTCCTCGCCATTCTTTGTCCACCTGAATCTACATAAAAAAAGCCATTATTGAAATGTCGGTTTGTTGGCTGAAACTGCAGCCCCCCTTCATCTTTTCAAAGTTCAAAACCAGAGCAGCCAAATGCAACGTGATAATCCTACAGTGTTGTCATTGTTTGTATCTGGTGTCTGTTTGGCTGCTATTAAGCTCTCAATTCTTTCCAACTCTCTTGTGAAGTGTTAAAAGCCTTTGTACTCACTCTGGCTTGGGATTCCCCTTGGCTTCACACGTCATGGGGAAACGCTCATCGAAAGGGAAGGCGATGAGAGAGCTGGGAGGCTGAGCTGTAATGGTGGGCAGTTGCTCGACTGGGAAGCAAACAAACAAGAGTACATGAATATTAAAGATGCAATGAAAGATCCTCAAACAGAAAATCTTAAGGTAG
The DNA here is from genome assembly GCA_028566095.1 of Kryptolebias brasiliensis. Taxonomy (NCBI): domain Eukaryota; kingdom Metazoa; phylum Chordata; class Actinopteri; order Cyprinodontiformes; family Rivulidae; genus Kryptolebias; species Kryptolebias brasiliensis. Next base: position 25,987,683 of record JAOXNZ010000166.1, on the reverse strand, counting down.
CCATTCATCTTAAATGTGCTACATCAGTGGTTCCAAACCTGCTAGTGACCAACCCTCATCCCAGACTTTAATAGACTGGTCTACTGTGAAAAATGTACAACTATGCTTTTTTCTTTCTAATTCATGAGAATCAGGAAGCACTGAACTGTTGGGGTATTTTATATGACAAAGCAAATCTTGGAGTGAACTTAACATGGGACCATGTGGAGGATGTACACTCACAGGTTGGGAACCACTGTACAACAATGTCTATAACTGCTTTAGTTTAGATGCAGAATGATAAAGTAGGTCAGCATTAAATACTGAGAATGAATACACAGTTTCTCCAAAATGCTGAAAGTTGAGTGGCTAATGTGACAATTGGTTTATGGAAGACAAAAACTGGACAGAGGATGTCAATCATTTAAAGGCTAAGCATTCCTTAAAGGAATGCTGATTGCCTGCCACCTTAGATTAAGATCATCTTGTGTTGGGAAAAGATAAAGTTGTAGCTGTTTTGGTCAAACCTGGAAAATAACAGTATGTGCAGTCTATTGCAATGTCCCACTCAGAGTATGTGTTGTGAATGATTCTCAGCTACAACCATGTCAGATTTTATCTCAATATCCGTAAATCCGATTGAGCTAAGTTGATTAGCTGAATTGGATTGATTTAATTGGATAATTAAAATTATTCAAGTACTTCATGAGATATTATGCTAACAAAACAGGGTTGACTCCAACAGTTAATGCTACAGTTTTAAGCAAAGACCTTAAACAGTTGGCTGTGGCAGCCATTTTAAATTTGATTGGCTCCAAAAGTTGGATCACTTGTAGATGTCCATCTAATAAGTACTTCTTGAATGTTTCATTGAAAATCTGTTCAGTGGTTCATGACATATTTTGCTAACAGACAGCCAGAGTTGACTTCAAATAGTTAATGGCAGCAATTTAAACAAAGATCTTGCATTATATGTTTTTATTTTTTGAATTTTACTTTAATATATATATCTGTTAAAACTAACTGAGTTACAGCCATTTTTGTGTTTTTTAAGATCAGTTAGCTGTGGCAGCCTTCTGGCATTGGACTTTTAAAGTTATGAAATTTTAGATGTACGTCCAATGAGTACTTTCTGAGAGTTTCAAAAAAATTTGACCACAGGCTGATGAGATATGTGACTGGTGGCAAAATGAGTCATAAAAAAAGAGTTAAAGTATTGATCTTTGCTCTAATTGAGATTTGCGTAAAATGAGTCCATAAAGCACCATCTAGGGATCTTAGGAACTAAAAAACATATAATTTTACTAATCTATCTTTGAATCAAAGTTTTTTAACAGGTCTGTCTTCAAGAAGTAATCCTTTTAATTCTTATCCAGATTTTATTTTTTTAATTGATCACTTTTCTCTACCGACTGTTGTAGCGCTGGTAAATCCCTTCGTATAATTTTTGGTGTCATTGTGAAGCTCGGAGATTCCCTTTTTTTAAATATAGGGCTGTTATGATTCTGGCCTGTCTGCATGCTCTGTTTCCCTCCTCAGCCCTCACTGCTGCAATCAAGCTCATCTGGGACACCTGCACGCTACCTACGAGCTGCAGTGCAATCAGGGTTATTCCATCCACCTGCTTACCAACTGTTATATTCAGCCTCAGGCAGACAGTGCCAGATTCTTGAAAGCCCTTTGGTGTGAGTAGATATCCAGCGTTACCGCTGTATGCCTGACTACGATCTTGACCACGTTTTGCCTTTTGGATCCCCCTACTTTGCCTAGCCCACGTCGGACACTCTACTGATTTCGATTTCCTGGACACGACCCTGTTTCGGCCTCTTGACTACCGCCTTCTGCCTCGCCTTTGGAATTGTCTGCTCAGATTGCCTTCAAGAGCCTGACCTGTTTCTGTGCCCGGACCTTGGATTCCAGCCCTACCCCCTCCAGATAAGTTGCTCTGCCTCTCTAGCTCTGACCTTGCCTAAGCCCGTCTACATCCGAGCCCAGTTTTCTCCTGAGTCTTTCCCCCTGCAATCAAGACCCCTGGAGGCAGTTGGTCATCACACCTTCCCCGAGGAACCAAGGACTTATCTCAGCTTCCTTGAACCTTCCTGAGAAGGTTAGTGGCTTTATTGTTTGAACATTTGACACCAAGTTACTAGCCACTAACCTGTTTCTCCATTCTCAGTGGTTGCTGGTCACCCCATACCTCCATTTTTAATAAACTACTCATTGCTTCCAATTGTGTGCTGGCTGAAATTTCGGGTCTTCTGTTGTGAGCATTACAAGGGCTGGCATTCCCCGATGACATCACTCCAGATTAATAAAGATTGACTGTTCAAATCTGCACTCTTGTACAAAAAAACTAGCTTGTTGCCAGGTGACAAATCACCAAATTATGCATCATATGTTGCTTTTGAGATGGAGAACTTAAAAATAATAACTCATTTAAAAATCCCTCATTGTGACTCAATTTGCCAACAAAGGGTCACATTTTGGTAACACGGGCAAAAACATTATCATTTGCCTTCACATTTAGGTGGCAGGAGAAAAACTATTTCACATAAACTAAGCCTCATTAGTTGTAAAACAATTAAGACTCTACTGGCTATAAACACTGCATTTTGGAAGAGTAACCAATTTTAAAAACATCATGATGGACAAATAAAGTCGGAAGTAGCTCAACCTCCTGATTAGTGCTGCATAATATAAAAAAAAAAAAACGTACAATGTTCAATATTGTTTAATTTGGAGATGTAAATATAAACTCTCCTCACTTCACACTTTCTCATCTGTCATCTAAACCACGTGTGGGCATCGAGGCCAGTGAGAGTCCGTTGGATCGACCAGATATGTTATTTTCTAGCAGAACGTGAGTTTTCGATTGATTGGGGAGCCCTCCTCCTAAAAGAGACATTGTTGCAAGATGCTCTCATCAAACAGTTTTAGGACTGCAAGTGTTGATAGGCACTGTTTCTGGAAGTTGGAGTTAATTACATGAGCTCTGTCTCCGGAGCCATGTCTGCATTCACTTTAATCCCTTAATAGATCATTTACACGGCTATTGCCTGTGCAGAGGTCATTGAAGATGGAAGGTTTCTCCAGCATATCTAAACTAGTTTTGCCCAACAGCTTACAGCTTTTTTTTTTTCCTTCAAGCGTTAATAAAACAATTATTTTAATTTGATACAGGGAATGCATTTAATACTTCTCTTTTTGCTAAGATTGTGGGAGGGTAATTAGAAGTGCTGATTTAAAAAGCACTTTTGTTTGTGTCTGGAATTATCAGTGCTTTACTCATTTTTAAATGTTACATCATTAAAGCCAATTCTCCTGTTGTGTTTATTGTTGGGAAAAAAAAGAAATATTTTCTCCAGCAAACAACCCCAAAGTGCACAATCACCAAAGAAGAATTTTTTTTTTTTCAGTACAACAATAACAAACCCAAATCAGACATTTTCATGAAAAATATTTCATGAACCACTGGATGGGTTTTATTGAAATTCTCAGGAAGTAATCATTGGTTGTATATCTACAACTGATTCACTTATGACGTTAACCCGATTGAAGGTGGCTGCCACAGCCAGTGGACCTTAGAAAACACGAGATCTAAAATCTGGTGCGATAGAAGCTGAGTCTGAACCTCAACACATATTTTAAGCTCTAACAGATTGCACAAGATCTCTGTTTAAAATTTTGCCTATTAACTGTTTGGAGACAACTCTGTCTGGCTGTTAGTAAAAAATCTCATGAACCACAGAATGGATTTTTATGAACCTTTCGGGAAATAATCACTGGCTATACCTGTATAATTCTTCCCATACAACAGGCAACCCTGTGTCCAGCTTTGTTCAACAAAGACCCAGATTTTTGTAGAAACTGCTTTTGAATGCAAACTTATACTGTATGTGTTGTAGAAAAGAAAATAATGAATGTATAGTAATACATGAAAGCTGACAAAACTAAACATAATAGATTGAGTATTGAGCTATTAAGTGTGAGGATGTGAATAATGTGCATTCGCAGAATGATCAAACATGAAGCAAAACCAAAGTCCGAGAGGCCAAAAATATCAGTAGTATGGATTGATGATACATGACCATGACATCCAGAACTTATGGCTGAAAGTAAAAGAGATGATTCTGAAGCTACTTACTGTTCATGTGACCCAAAACTACATAATCCATGGCAGCAAAGGGAAATCAAACAAAACAAAAACAGTCAACACTTTTGAGAACAATTCCCTCTTTTCAATGTATTTCATATACCCAAATACCCTAAAATACACACAAGAAGAGAACTAAAACAATTTTCTGATAGTGATCCCCATAAATACATTAGCCTTTTTCAAACAGCCTGTTTGAACTGTTTTATTTTTTTCATTAAACCCTTTTGGTGAAATTTCTGAATAATTTAGAGAGAGGTGTTTGATATGTGTTTCCAAAGGAACTGAGAAGCACAGACAGATTCAACTCAAAAAGCAGCAAAAACAGATTCAAAAAACGAAATTTAGCTGTAAATATATTCAGTACATAGAATGCCTGATAATTGTAACACTTCTCTATAGATGTATTTCCCTGTAAATTATTCAGCTTTTTTTTTCCTGATAAAATCAATCCAATGTCAACGTCTTTGAATAAAAACCCAGACAGTAAACAACCATGACACATCAATCCTTTTTAATCTTTTATTAACGATTTTCTTGGCGCAGCTGTTATTGTGAATTCATTAAAAACACTTATGAGTACATATGTCGGCGATGTATTCTCCTTATTACAAGTCAGTAAATACACACAGACTAAAATTAAGAAAAATGACATGTCTCCCAATTTTCCACCCCAGCTGCTTCCCCTGAGTGGAGCTGCTTCAGTCTCCCACAAGAGACACATGATGCTATATATCACAAATGTCATCACCTCAGTCCTCAGGTGGCTATAAGAGGAAGTTGCAGTACCACGGTATTCACAGAACAGACCTCACTTTAGAAAAAAAAAAGGAGCGAGTGAGAGTATCTCAGTTTTTAGCTGGTTGGTAAAGCTTCAACAAAGAAAGCCTGCATGACAGACACCAAATTGTTCCTTTTGTTGGACTAGCACCAAATAAAAACCAGCTTGATGTTGACATCTGACCCTTACTGACTTGAAGTTTTGCTATATTAGCTGATATTATCACTTAATGTCATAGAGCAGGTTTAAAAAGTATACACCCCCATTTAGTAAATATCTGGTTGCCTTACAATTTGATAAGTAAGAATTCAACAAAAATACTCCACATTCTTGAAGTAAAATGGGGATAAACACGTTTTAAATAATTCTAAACATATAAAACTGAAAGGTGGAACATGCAGATGTATTCACCCCCTTTGCTTTGAAGCCTTTAGAAGCCAAGAAATTTGTTAAAAAGGATATTTAGCACAGTATAGTATTTATGCATCTGTTCTAATAGCCCCCAAAATGAATACCAGTTTAACTTCTAAACAGTAAGTGCTACCACCAAGAAAGCGTCAACATGAAGACCAAGGAACTCTCTGCACAAGTCAGAGAAAGTTGTGAAGAAGTACAGATTCTGTTACACAATAATATTCCAAACCCTGAACATCTGAGTGTCTTTAAATCCATTAATAGAAAATCAAAGGGTGGTCACAACAAAGCCAGTGCTTAAAGTAAAAAAGTAAGGCAGACCATTTGGAATTTGGAGACTCCTCAAACAGGTGGAAAAAGGCGTCGTGGTCAGACAAGACTAAAATGAGCTATTTGGCCACCAAGGACAACATGTTAAGGCACTTTTCATGATGATGAGAATGCCGTCCCCCCAGTGAAGCATGGTGGTAGCAGCATCATGCAGAGGGGATTTTTTTTTCTTTTATCAACAAGAACTGGGAAACTGGTCAGAGTTGAAAGAGAGATCAATGGCACAAAATATTGAAAAATGTTAGAGGGAAACCTGTTTGCATCTTCCAGAGTCTTGAGACTGAGACCTTCCAGCAGGACAATGACTCTAAAGCTGAAGCAACACTCCAGGGGTTTGAGGAGAACCTGTTAAATGTCTTGGGATTCCCAAGTCAAAGCCCAGACCTCAATCCAACTGAGAATCTCTGTTTGATTTAAATATTTCTGTACACAAGCAGCACCCAACCTCAAGAAGCTGGAGCAGCTTGGTCATAAAGAAAAGACAAAATGTCCAGTGGTTAGATGCTGGTGTAGATTCTCAGTCATCCAGGACATGGTAAATCCAAAAAAAAAGGTTAAAACCAAAAACAACTGGACTTCAATTTTGTAGTTGAAGATGTTTCGCTTCTCATCCGAGGAGCTTTCTCAATTCAAAATCAGAGTGTGTGGAGTTTGAATTATTAAAGCTGAGATGTTCTGTAAACTGGATTCACATGCAGATTGCCCTCTCTCTCCTAACAATAGAGGCTTGTTAGGGTCCTTGT
>JAOXNZ010000166.1:25971121-25981183 GCA_028566095.1 Kryptolebias brasiliensis | reverse complement strand
ACTGACTGGGGATCAGGCCTAATGCTCCATTATAGGTTTTTGAAAGCTGAAATCTGAGACCTCCTCCTCTGTTTAATATGGTTAGATGAACCAAGATCATGGAGATGTTCCTGAAGAGACTTCCTGCTGGAACTGCTGCAAAATGTGGGGACTGTCCTAACCACTGAGCCAGAGCCACCACCTAATACAGCAAATACATATGTGCACACCACTTTTCAGTTTTGAATTGTTTAAAACAAGTTTTGTTTTTCCAACCCACTTTAATATTCTTATCTTATGCTGTATTTCAGTACACTTAGGTCTGAAAATAAAATAAAAAATTGCAATATGACCCATTTAACAAAAACGCCATAATCAGTATATATATTTTTTTAAAATATCTGTAGTCTTATACGTGAAAATTTGCACTAACAAACTTGAGAAGTGGGGATCCCACAGATTCTTCTGATCATTTTGTTTAGATGTGGAATAAACAGATGGACTGCAGCAATGCCAGTTTTGCTGCGACACTTCTGCAGAATACACCAATCAGGTGTCAGGTTAGGTGGTTGGATGGTTTGGATCCAAATTGCAGACACACAAAGAGCTCCAAAGAAAAATTAATTTATAAAAAAAAAAAAAACAGAGGGCTGACATGGCAGCAAAAAACTGAATAATGAAAACTTACAACCGCTGGGAATACCGGGACTACGAGGAGGCTGACACGAGGAAACCAGACAGTGCATCTGGCAACAATGACCCAGTGAATAGTGGACAGAGATGAACAGGTTTTAAAGGCTGAGGGTAACGAGAAAGTGGAAACAGGTGACTGATTACTAACACGGAACAGGTGTGAGAGGAAGAGGCTCACTGACATGGGAATTACTGGGAGAAAGAGTGATGGCACACAGAGGACACAGGGAGCAGACTACACAACAACTTAATATTAAAAACTAAACACAGAAACAACAAGAAAGATCAGAATTGAAGAAACAGTAAACTTAATACAAAATAAACTTAAGAAATATCTCAAATCCTCACAACAGGATGCACCGGTGCTGCAAGATAAATTACATTTTAGAAGGCAAAGAGTGCTCAGGGGTGAAAGACATTACTTCCTGGCTGGTTAGCACCTCACTCTGTGTTGGGTTTGTTTTTTCTCTTGGTTTTTGACATAATTTCCCTTCAGAAGCCACCAATCAGCCACATGACAGCATCAAGCTACATTAGGTACTTTAAAATGACCATTTATGGGTAAAAGTTTGCATGTAAAGGGTAGAATTTTAAAACTGAAATATGTACACACAGCGACTGTGCAAATGCTTTTATAAATGTTGTTATTTTTGTCCATATGTCATGTTTATGACCTGTCTTGTTTCATTATGAATCCTAAGCAGCTGTTTCATCTCTAAGGCCCCTGATCTGACTCAAATCGGCTGACTTCTCCTATTATAAACATCACCTAGCAGACCTTCTTGCTCAAATACTTCAGTTGCTGATGGGGATGTTATAACTTATGTCAGGAGAAGTGAAACAAAAGCAAAAAAAAAAAAAGGTCTGTTTCTGCAGTTTCTGTTTCAATGTAGTTGTCATACATTTGCAAACTTCCCTTTTCAACTACAAGCTTCACCCAATTTAACACTTTTCTGTTCAAGCTTAAAATATAACTATTAGTTTTACATTTTCATTCCTGAAGGGAAGTGAGCGGGCTACCTTTTCTATTTCACCAGCACTGAATCAGCTATGAGCTCCTCTGTAAGTTTTAATGTATGATAAGAACTCACCCTCAAGAGGAATGTCCATGGCTGTGGTTGTATGGAAGGCACACATACAGGTGATCATGATCAGTACGGCGGCCAGTCCCGGACTTCTCTGCAACCTCATGGTTTCACTGTAGGTACTTGGCTGTTCTCAACAAACAGGTGCTGTCCTCAGTTCATTTCTCTGGAGGGCAGGTGGTGCTGTACCTGTGAAAGCAACACAGATGGAGAAGGCCCCATGAATCCACCTACGCGCTGGCAGACAGAAAGGCAAACCCCAAACATAATCAATCCCCCGTGACCGGGAGCCCGACTGCTCTTTGCTCAGCCTTGCAGAACACGGCGCACAGTACATTTTCGTTTTCCATCAGCAGAGACTCTGGCTGTGTGCTGGTTGAAATTTGGCTTTTGACAAAAATATTCACTTTAAAGTCTTATATCAGATTTTCCCATTCAACATTTTCTGTTACCTGCTGAGGTGAGCTTCACAACAACTACTTTTTATTCTATTCATAAAGAAATAAACAAATGCATGCAATATGCAGATATCTTGTGTAATCTTGCATGATCTTGGAGTGTGTGTTGTGAATGACTCATCTTCTACCACACAATATTTAAGCTTAATATCTGTAATAATCACTGAGTTATAGCCATTTCTGTGTTTGCCGAGTTCATTTTGCGATGATGACCAAAAAATGATTGCCCAGCACCAAAAGCAAAAAGATGCATGGCAGATGTTGAGCTTGACTGCAAAAAAAGAAAAAGGAATTTAATCTAAAAGAAAAAATGTGTATCGAAATTAGCATTAAAGTTAGGCTGTTTTAATCACTGTGCTGTTTTGATCTGTGATTGCATTTTTCTGATAACAAGGACTGAATGACTTAAAAAATGCAGCAACAATTTTATCTATTATTGCTGCAAACACAGCTGCCTGAGGGGAGACACGAAAAGCATGCATTGTTAAGAGTCAGACAGAGTAAGCTGTCTGCACTCACACACTGACAGGCTGGGGAGAACACTGCACTGCATCATTTTCCAGCTAACAGACCAGAGTCTGGACCATAATAAGCAAAGACCCAGACTACTGAACCAAAGAAGGATGAATAAGAGCAAGGTCTGGGAGCTCTAATGTCTACCACAATGCTCTGGAAACCCTTTGGGGTGTCAGTTCATTAGTCCTCCTCATATTGGCTCTGACCCAGCTTAGTGGGTCACACTAAAGTAATTAGCTCAACAGCTAACGTGCCCTGTAAAAACAAAATAGAGTCATACCAGGCAAACAGAGATTTGGAGAAATGTGAACTCATAAAGTGGTTGGTCCAGAGGGAGTCTGATGATGTTCATCCACAACAGAAGTGGTTAAGCGAGCGAGGAATACAACACTGATAAAGTTCAGCAATTACACATACTGTAACATTGATAGAGAATCCAATTAGAGGTAAAAAAAAAAAAAAAAGACATTTCAGGCATTGTTAAGCAGCAGTAACCAAGATATAAGCCATTTAGAAACTACCAGACGTTCAACAAGCTGTACAATGTCTTCAGAGAGCTTGTTTCCCACAACAGAGCTTGTTTTTTTCTTTCTTTTCTAATTTTCCTCCTGCTTTGATAAATTAAAAGGCAACATAGAGGTCAAGCTCCTGCTTGTAATTAAATAATTGACCACAACACTACAGAAGTTGAGGTCAAATGATTTTGCTCCTTCAATCCTGTTTTCAGATGAATTTGCACTTTGAACTTTTCATCCTTTCCTAATGGTATTAACTGTGACTCAATATTTCATACTAACCTTCCTAAATCAACATGTGACCTCTATGCCCTACAGAATCACCAAGGTCCCACACATGAAGAGGGCTATACATAAGCTACATAAACCTCTCTCCATCACAATTAATGCTTAATGACTTTGAGTACCAACAAGGACTGACCTGTTACCGGTTTCAAGGTATACCATGGTGGTAAAAAGTCAGTGTCAAAATCACAAAATTTTTCCATCATGCCGTTCCTACGGTTTAAATGCCTAAAAGCCAGACAACAGTTCAAGTTGTCATTCAGTTGTGCATGGTAGTTGAGGGAGGAATTCCCCTAAACCTTGCTTGGTAAAAAAAGACATTGTTGATGGATTATACATTCTATCCATCCAATAACCCAGTCAGTCATGGCTTGTCTACCAGAGAAGTGACACACATCTCGCTTTTCAAGGTAACACTGTTTTGAAACAAACATTTGCAACAACTGCTACAAGAGTTAGCAAGTTAGCAAGTAAAAGAACAGCCTACTGCAGGCTCACTATGTAGGCTAAATGAATGCACATTACACGATATAAATGGTAAATGGACTGTACTTATATAGCGCATTTCTAGCCAACCAGGGTACTCAAAGTGCTTTACAACACAATCTGTGCTCTCATTTACCCATCCTTCCACACACATTAATACAGCACTCTACTGAATCTCTACAAAGCTAATCTAAATAAATCATTCTGTAGAGTCTAATCAGTGACATAACAGTTTACCAAAGTATAAATACATATATTAGCTATCATAAGTGGTGGACAAAGTACTCAACTCTAGTACTTGAGTAAAAGTATTGATACTCATGTCAAATCCTACTCAACTACAAGTAAAAGTTGCTTAGTCAAAAGTTTACTCAAGTTAAAGTACTGAAGTACTTACTTTTGAAAATACTTAAGTATTCAAAATTACATGCATTTAAAAATACTCAAGCATTCAAAAGTACAAATTATATTTTCTAATATCAGTACATTGCTGTATTGTTTTGAGTGATTTGATAGAACCTTGTAACTCTCTGAAATCGCCTGATTATGTATTGACATGTAAAACCACTCTGTTACAAAAAATCTACACCACCTGGCCATGGGTGCGCTGGTTTCTCTGCTTGAGTTTCTCCTACCGTCTCCATCACTGAGTTCTGTTTGAATGAAGGCGGGAGCTCAGCTCGTGACAGTTAAAGAGGATGATGTAATTCCAAATCCATCCCAGGTGTGAGCGTCGACTGTGATCGGTTCCCATTGTGAGGAGAATAGCATGTGGCCAATCGCATTTCAGGAAAGAAAAACAGCAACAGTGGATTACAAAGTTGAGCCAAAAGGAACGAGTAACGGCACGCTTCCTAGAAATGAAGTGGAGTCGAAAGTACAATATTCGTCTTTGAAATGTAGTGGAGTGAAAGTCACAAGTTCCAAAAAACACAAATACTCAAGTAAAGTAAAGATACTCACAAAATGTACTTAAGTACAGTACTCAAGTAAATGTACTCTGTCACTGTCCACTACTGGGTATTATTACACAAATATACATATAACATTATTAAGAAATAGGGCATATTATTGTAGGAGCAGTAGTAATGGTATTTGCATTTCTGTTTTTAAATAAAAGCAAAAAAAAAAAGTTTTTAAAATTTTTGTTTTAATAATGAAAGCGTGGTACTTTATTTCAAGTTATCATACTAAATTCTATAGCGGACCATGTCTAACTGTAACTCAATACTGACCTTTCTAAAGTAACATGCAACCTCTACTTCCCACCCAACTACTGCATCACCAAGACGCATGCATGAACCACACTCAATCACAATCATGACTTGAAGTATCAACATAACATTTATGTTTCAAAGTTATAAGTCATGTAGGAAAATGCCCTGGGCAGGCTTACCTTTGTTCAGTCTTTCCCAGACACTGTGATTTATATTGCTGAATACAAATTAAAGTCAAAAGGTAAGGGCTTTGTACTAATTGGTTTGTGCTTTGGTGATATTGGACTGGTTAAGTTAAAAGGGTGTATGTGTTGAGGGTGGGGGTTATAATCCCCACAAGAGAATGTTACTCATTGTCTTATATTGCTGGCCAAAATCTTTTACCTTCTTAACACCAGCTTAGATGGATTACATTCAGTTCAAACTGGGCCTTCTGATTTAATTTGTTCGCCCCTGCTTACACATTTGTGGAGGACCAACCCAGCCATCTGGCTGAGAGGGGCCTGCCCACAGCCTAACTGCTGCGAATGATAATGTGTATGTTGAACTCAGAGGGTATGGTGCCTATATCATTGAGGTCCTACCCCACAAAGCTTGCCTGATTTACAGACCGCAGGCTGGTTCTGTCCCCGCCCCTTTCAGGAGCCTTCCCAGCATCCTGAGATTGATGAAGCTGGCAGGAGGTTAAAAGCTGCTCGCTGTGGGAAGGCCAGCATGAACTCCAACCTTATAGTCAGAGCTCAGAGGGGATAGGAGCTCAGTGCCAGAGGGGGACAGGGGGGGATATAAGGTGTGGGCCAAGTTTGATCTGATTTTGTACTTTAAGGGTCTTTCTGACTTGACAGATTTAGAACACTCTATAATAAACGATTTCCTCATCAGCGTGGCCAAACCATTTTTATATGCAGAACCTTCCCCTTTTGGTCAAAATGTTCTAAAACAGCTATTCATGGCTTACCTACAGTATTGGGAGCCAATTAGAGTAAATGCTCAGTTTTGGTCCCTTGCAATTTATCACTTACTGTTAGAGGGAAACAGATGTTTGAAAAATAAAAAAAAGCTTAAATACTGATACAGATCATCTGTCTTCTATGAAGCATTTAGAATCATCCGATCCACTTGATTGTGCAAAATGGGCCTCAAGTGTAAGTTCATCTATCCGTAACAACATTTTATTGCTAAGAAAATTTGTCAGCTTATGAAACTTTCCTTCAAGAGAATGTGATGAAGTGAGTCAGTTCCTAAAAAATACCAAACAGTTGGTTAGATTTAGTTTTTTTTTCCCCTCATTATCTTGTAGTCTGTTCTTACATTACTTTTACCAGTTTCTAATTTTACTATCAAATTGTTTAAAATGTTTTCAACAACTAGCCCTACTTCACCTCCTTCTTCTTGGTAATATGTTTATTCCATAACTCTTCACGTTGTCTTCAAACTAAAGTAAATGCTGTACACTGCATCACTCTGCAGCTTCCAATGACTTGTACTTAAAGAAACAGTTCTGGCATTCTTCCACAATACAAATGGCACGCTCACTCCATGTGTTTCTTGACTCCGACAGTTTAAGCATGTGGGACGACATAAAAAAAACTCAATCACAATGAAATGGTACACACAGAAACAAACCTGATTTCTACTTCCATTTTTATCCAAGGCTAAATACAGACACTCTCCTACTCAGTCATTTATACATACGCATTGTTGGCGCCACAACTAAACTGACATGACTATTAAAGCAGCAGCCAGGAAGAATCAAACTCTTACTGAAAAAAGAAACAAAGCATCTCCACTTTGGGCACAGCGGAGCAGTGGTTAATGCCGTCGTCTTACAGCAAGGTTTGCAGGTTTGCCTCCTGGCCTTTCTGGGTTGAATTTGCATGTTCTCATGCATGGGTTTTCTCCAGGTACTCCAGTTTCCCCTCACAGACCAAAACCTGCACATTAGGTTCATTGTTAATAAAACTGTCACTAGATGTGAGTGAGAATGTGAATGGTTGTTTGTCTCTGTGTCCCTGTAATGGACTTGCGACCGGTTCAGGGTGTACCGCCTCTCGCACAGTGACTGCTGGAGATAGGCACCAGCTCCCTGCAACTTGGAAAGGAAACACTGGGTAAAGAAAATGGATGGACGGATAATGTGCTGCTTTGCTTAGTTAAAACGAGAGACACATATTTACCCATACATCATGATGTGGTGGCTGTTTTACACAACTTTTAGAAGTTGTGTAAGAAACAGTACTGTACAATACAGTACTGTGCAAAATTATTGAGCCACCCCTAATGATTGCCCACCCCCAAAGGCTAATGGCAATAATGTGCATATGTTAATTTGTCTATAAAGTTAGCAAAAGATCTCTTAAATCCTTGAATTTTTTTTTATTTTTTATGAAACGTTCAAAAAGTAATTTCTGGGTTGACATCTACAACTGGATAAAGCTGTAGAGGGCAGTTTATTGCCAAACACAAGTTTGGAATCCTTACAGACCAATGACTCCCACCCCTTCAACTCAAAGCTCCTTTCGAAGCAACATCCTGAGAACGCACACCGTCACTCTCAGCTGGACAAGAGAGCTGTTGAGCAGTTGCAGTGCTTTTACACTACAATGGCTGACTCACATGTAAGAAAACAATTATCGATATGAATGGAAAAAACAAACATGACTATTTATGGCATAGTTCTTTTTCTGCCTCTGGCAGTTGTGCTTGAAGTTGAAGGAGCAGAAACAGGCTGCTGCTGCTCTTTGTCTGCCATCTTTCCATATTCTATTAGCACCTCTATGTACACCAGAGCTCTGTAGTAGAATCTGGTGTATGCGCAATGAGTGCACAATAACAGCGAACACAGACGGGGGGGCACAAAGACATACAGGTTGACTACCCATTTATTATTTTCAGCACAAAACAAGAAACAAGGTATTGGCTGAGGCTTATAGCCAATCGTGACTGAAATACACATTCATTTACTTTTTCCTCCATTTTGATCACTCCAATTTATTGATACCTATTGGGGTGTGTAGACATACATAATAAACATAATAAAAACAAACCACTGTAGCTTTAAATAATGGAGTCAACCTGATTTAAAATGGCTACAGCAATATGATATTAGCAAACACAAAAATGTCTATAACTCAGTCAATTTCACAGTGATTGAACTTAAATCTGATGTAGTAGTACCTGAGACTGATCCCCAACTTATACTCTGAAGGCTAACTGAAGGATTAGTTTTTGGATTCAATTCAAGATTGCTGCCACAGCTAACTGTCCTTAGAAAACACAAATATGGCTATAGCTCAGCCAGTTTTACAGATATTCACCTAAAATCTAGTATGGTAGTAGCTTAGCATCATCTCCAACACATACTTTAAGTGCAACACATCGCACAACACCTTTGTTTAATGCTTGGCATTAACCATTGGAGTTAATCCACTTTGTCTGTTGGCAAATATATCATAAACTGGACGGATTTCAATTAAACTCTCAGGCAGTAATTGTAAGATTTACATCTACAATTGATTAACTGCCATAACTAACTGATGATTACAACTGTGTTATTTCTCAACATAACATAATCTTAGACGAAAACTCTGGCATGAAAAGTGGCGGGCAAAATGCATTCCTTCAAGGAATGCTAGACCTTTCATTTGAATATAATTCTTTGTTAAGGAAGCAGACTTTCATGTAACCCTTTAACATTAAGCCGTTGTGTTTTCTTTAAGTCTTTTAAAGTTTTCAAAGTGTTGTTGTTTTTTAGACAATGGCTGTCTTTTTATTTATTTTTATTATTAATTTTTTTTTTTTTTTACAAAAGCATAAAAAGGCATTTAATTGTGAAATCAATCTCATCCTACAGTCCTACACAAAGCTGGTTGTGTCTTGGCAAAACCACCATTTTTTCTTTGTACAAACCATTCATTCATTTGTTCTCTGTTCTAGTTTTCCAGCTATTTTTTAATCCATCACACCATCCTTCTTTTATGTAGAGTGCTCTCTAAAGAAAGAAACATGCACAAAAAGAAACATATGTATTAAAAAATACAACACCAGCAAGTTGTTTCCTAGAGAATTCTCCCCACTTGTGTGTTGTTTCGAAACAGGGTGGGGGGGTCCGAGCTTAGCCATTCAAAGTTCACTACAGTGGGCTGTTAATTTGGCACCATCTGCTCTTTTCTCACACAAAAGCAGCGGGCGGAGAAGTGTGGGCCTACTGTAGTTTAATGTGCAAGCCGCTAATAGGATTAAGCAGATCTTCGTCTTGTCAGACTGGATTAAAATATGCTCTTTGCTAAAGACCAACGGTTGGAACACATCAACTGCACGCTTCCCTCTCACGGTCCTAATAATACCGCTTCACTGATTCCCATCTGATTTACAAGAGCATTTAAAACAATGGCCAAGCTGATTAAAGCTAAGCATTAACTGGCTTGTGTTGCTTCTGATGAGTGCAAAAAGTGTACAAAATGTTTACCGCCTGCTGCCAAAAAAGAAAGGGAGATAAAGCTTTGAGACAGTGTTCTTGCCTGTGTTCATTTGTTTGTGCAAGTAGCAAATGTCTTATAAACCACTCGACAGATTTCAATGTAACTCTCAAAAGGTAATTGTTGACTGAAAATCTGCAACTGAGTAATTCATTCATTCATTTTGGAGTCACCCCAATTCAAGGTGGGCGCCACAGTCAATTGACCTTAGCCTACACAAAAATGGCTATAGTTATGTGAATTTTACAGATATTAAGTTAAATGTTGGTGTGGTAGTATCTCTAAAGTTCTTCCCAACACATACTCTGAATGCTTACAGATCACATGAGATATCATATAGATTTGAGTGC
>JAOXNZ010000166.1:25943105-25969736 GCA_028566095.1 Kryptolebias brasiliensis | reverse complement strand
TTGTCCTGTTAGATCTTAGTGCTGCATCTGATACAATTGATCACAATATTCTATTACAGAGGCTTGAAGATGATATTTGGATTACAGGAACATACCTAAAATGACTTAAATCATATTTATTTGACAGACTGAATCTGTAAATATTAATAATAAATCTTTTTCATCCACCAACATTTGTCATGGAGTTCCTCAGGGTTCAGTGCTTGGACCCGTACTCTTTACTTTACTTTAATTCTTTATTATCTGGGTGTCCAAAAAACTCTTTAAAAAGTCTTCAGTTGATCCAAAATGCTTCTGCCAGAGTTCTGATGGGAGTTAGGAGGAGAGATCACATTTCTCCAATTCTAGCTTCTCTCCATTGGCTCCCTCTGAAATTCAGAATAGAATTTAAAATCTTACTCCTAACATACAAAGCTCTGAAGCTCCATCTTATATTAAATATCTTATTTAATATAATTATATTATATCTTATAGTCATTCTGTGTTTGTCTGTATCTCTTTTCTGTCCTCTCAAACCCTAGCCAGTCAAAACAGATGGCTGCTTGTCCAGAGCCTGGTTCTGGTTCTGCTGAAGGTTTCTTTCTGTTAAACGGGAGTTTTTCTTTTCTACAGTCGCCGGTGTGCTGCTCAGGATGGGAGACTGTGACAAAGTTAAGATTCAATGCAATCCGCTGGCTTCCTTAGATAGATAACTTTTACTAATTGGCTTTTATAAAGTATGTGAATGTTTTTGTACAGTGCCCTGAGATGACTTTTGTTGTGACTTGGCGCTATATAAATAAACTGAATTGAAGTGAACCATCTGCCACTAGTAGAACATGTAGGATTTGGTTTATTTGTCAAAAAAAAAACAACAACAACAGAACAAACAGCTTGAAGGCTTTTCAACGAGAGCTTTTTATCTTGTCAGTAATGTTTCTAAACTTGTTTTGTATTTACTTCACAAACAAGGACACAAAGGCTTTCCACAACCTCTAATTAGCTCCACTTTTGTGTCTGAAAGCAGTTTTTGCTCAGAAAATGTAAAGCCCCACTTACAGCTTATTCAAGCTAAATTATTATAAAAACTACAAACTAAGACCTTTAGGTAGGTTCTTCACATACAATAGGCACCAAGCGTTCCTTCGTTCACAATTCTGACTTTTAATCATAATCCACAGCTTTATAAGTTTAATTAAAAAAACATGAAGTGCTCAGTGGAGCGTGTGATATAACAGAGCTATAAATCATGCAGGATGTAGATGTGTCTGCTAAAGCAACAAGGTGATGTCCTGGTGTTCCTGAATGTGTTCATATGTTAAAAGCAACCCGAAAAGGTTTCAGATAGTGAACTGCACCTGCACACATCATAGCTCACTTCTCTCTGATCTGCTCTCTTTGAAGTCTCACAGGAGTGCCCCTTGCTCAGGACAATAATCACATTAGTGTGTGATCCCCGCTGAGGAGGCAGCAGAGAGATGAATTCATAAGTTGGAGTGTGAGGACAGGATGATTATTTTGTGTGAACTAGCGCAGCAAGCTCCTCTCCACATTCGTTCACTTCGTCAGACCAATGCTGGCAATTTCCCCGGACGAAACTGTGCCACAGCGAGACATGATCGATGGCTCTTATATTCCAAATCCTTACCACTGTCAGACCTTGAAGCAATTTATTTCTGTCAACAAAAAAAAACACACACTGGTGTGGAAATTTCTTTGCTGTTTCATCCAGTTGCAGACCCTCAAGGTATTTCATAAACATCAAGTCAAAAGTGTTCCCTCCTCGCTGAAATTTATTATTTAAATATTCCGTTCTGTGCGACAGCAGAACATCTGGACACTGTTACTCTGGGTAAGCTGTTTGACTCAGCTGCCGGATATGTGGCCCAGTTCCTGCGCTGCTTAGCAGGGTCGAGTCAAGGCTGCGCTGAAACAAATCAAATGGAATATCCTCAAGAACAGACAATTAAGATTTAAGATTTTTAAATATGACCTGAAAAGATTTGGTCATCATTTATATTTCCAACTAAAAATCCCACCAAATAAGTCCCCTAAAATTAGGGGTGGGGGTTATGATCTATTTTTCGATGCATCACAATGCAGACATGAACAATTCTGATTGGATTTAAAAGTGTCAAAAAATGATTATTATTTAATGTTATTAACATTATGTTGATAAATACAAAAAGAAGACCTCTGAAGTGTTGAAGTACAGCACCCAGACTGTTTGTGGTTTGCACACACAAGAGACCAGAACAAAACGGCTGACAGAGACAGAACAGCTCCCCCTGCATTGAAAGTCAGTGTTTGGAAATATTTTGGCTTCTATGAAATTAAAGGGAATAATTACAAGAGCCACACTAAACAGCCAGAGGTATCTTCTAGCTGCTACTGCTAACAGAGGACCATCAAGTGAGCAACATCAAAGTTTCCACCCAACTCGGAAATAGGTTAGTGAATTATTAAGTCCATCACAACTTATATTGTGAAAAATTTGCATCTGCATTCAGTCATTAAAAAACACACTTGTGAGCAACGTTTCACTTTGGAGCCACAATAGAATATGATCATCACAGCCATTCACACACTCTTAACAGGACCAAAACACAGTTGTGGAAACACTGAAGAAAGTGGGTCTGCTCTAACATGTGATGCATGAACATCCATTACCACACAGTCTTATGCAGGGTTTGTACGCTTATCCCAGTGTAAAATTCAAGCACTTTTCAAGCATTTTCAAGGTCAATTTTCAAACTTTTCCAGCACCACACTTTTCTCCCGCTCACCGGAGATGTGCGCATTCATACTCAAAGTAGGTGTGCCTCATAGCTGTGCCAGATGGCGCCGTCGGTCCAGCGGCTGGTCTTTTCATCAGGTGTTGTCTACTGCTCACACGCCAGTATTACGAAAAGGAGCAAACCCACTCTGAGTGGCAGTGAGGCTTTGAGACTTCATCAAAGGCAAAATAACCACTCCTTATTTTTGTGCCTTTAACATAAAAATATGGTTTTTAATTTAACTTTTACAACTGTTTCATAATCACATCTCAGCCCTCTGAATAGTAACTGAATCAAATCATGAGGTGCTTAAAGATTCCCACCCTCAATTTAAATAGCATGGGAATACATTTTAAAAAAGAGATGTAAACCCCTGTTTAGTAAAACACCTAAAATGTAGAGCTGAAGCAATTCATCAAGTAACCTTTGGTTACCAGGGTAACCCCGGTTCTCTGACAACTGAGTGAGGTCTCTCACTATAGGAAGCGCCTTCAGGCGTGACCAATCATGTAAGCTCCAATACCATCATTTCTGTCACTGACAGACCAAGACGTGCTTGGCATGGGGGTGCTGTCTCCCCTTTATAAGTGGCCCTGCCCTACACTTGGCATTCTCAAGTGTATTACTTCCATGTGACCATGCAAGCATGGCAAGGTGGTGAGATAGGGGACCACAGTTTCTGAGCCTGTGGTCCCTTCTGGTGAGATGTCAGTTCTGATGACTGGAACTTGGATCCCTTGTAATTATCTTTGCAGCCCCTCGCTGCCATACCCACAGAACCAAGATGAATCAGCAGCGGCTAGCGTGTTGCCACCTTGCAAGGGGAGGCACAAGTCAAATGCTTCTTCCTCAAGTCACTGGCTTGCTGCATGGCAGTGACTGCCTCTCCAAACAGCTCTTTAGCCCGTGACGAGTCAAACGGGGAATCCATTATGGTCTGTTTGTCCTGGTTTGGCAAGCTAGACAAGTTCAGCCAAAGTGATTTCTCTCCCACCATTGCTAAGCCTATGATGTAGCTACAGCCCTGCACAGCACCCCTGGAGACTCAGGATGATGTCTGCCACAACACAGATCTCTTACCAAACTGTCGAACTTGGGGTGCCCTTATCTAAAAGGACACCCATGTCCAGAAACAGCTCTGCCTAGTAGGCTGAGGGGAGAGTGACCTCATCCAGATTTGTTATGGACTCTGAGCCGCATACCTGTAAACTTTCTGATACATTGAGGCTGTGAAGCACTCCATTTTGTCTGGGAGTGCTGGTCCTGTGGTGGCCAGACTAGAGTGGCAGTTGGGATGGAGGTGAAAAGCAACTGGCTGCTCCACCAGCGTGTGGTCTGCGGGCTCCAGATCCTTGCCGTTAGCAATTTTTTAGCCCAGAGTAACCCTTGAAAGGCATCCACTCGATGGCTAGTCAGACCACGGCCCGCTTGCACACTTCATGGAGGTTGACATCACGAGGCAGCGGGGAAGGTTGAACCCCATCAACAATGGAGCTACCCGGTCGTGACAACTGTGAAGGAGTGAGAATGGCATCCCTGTCATCATCCTCATTCTCCCCATACCTCGTCCTCCTTTCCACAGCGTCCTCAGAGTCAAGAAGCTGGCCATACAGTGAGGGAAACTCCTCGAAGAGATTCCCCAATTCCACCATATCCTTCCAGCACACACCTGCAGCGCCCATATCACCACCAGACTTACTGCCAGGTTTCCTCCCCGCTTCAGAGAGACATGTATATGAGGCAGAGGGGATGAGGATCCTTTCTCTGAGATGATGAGTCCACAGGAGTCTGGGCAAGGATGGGACCCGACGTCCTTAGCCTTGCTGCCACCTGTCTTTCCCTGAGAGGAACCAGCAGTAGCCATTAAGCTATCACACAACTTTGACAGCTAGTGACAGCAAGAATAGAATACATATATTAAAAAGGAGGTCCACCACAACGCAAACCCCACCACTTAAAATTTTTTCTTAATGAAAAATTTCTCAACGGGTCCCAAAAATCTGAAAAAAACATGTTCAGGTATAACCTTGACAGCTGAGTCAACAAACAGTAATGCCTGGTTCACACAGCAAGATTTTAAAATTGTTGGACGATTTTCAAAACCTAAGAGACCACACACATGACGATAAAAAATATTAGGTATAACAGGTTTGTTCGTATAGTGTGTGGTGTCCAGCCACACGGCAGGAGAAACACACCCCACACAAACCAATTTCACTCACAAACATTCAGATTCCAGACAGGAAATCCCATAAAAGCCCGTGATACCATACGTGTATTTAAAGTAAACAAACGTGGAATCCTCTCCGTGCTTACGGCACTGCGCTTTCTGATTGGCTACCTGTAACATTCAACAGGCTGCGTTCTTGTTCCTCCTCGGAGGAACACCACACACGCTGCGATATCGGGCCAAGACAATCCAACATGTTGAGTATCCCCAATTTTAGATTGGAGCGGTCCCTATATCCTTCCAAGTGGACTATATCACTCTTAACACACCACACACGGCAGGATTATCACTTAAGATTATCGTTTAACAGTCGTTAATAATCCAGGTGTTCTAAGATTGTTGGAAGGGGGAAATCGGGACAAAATTGGCATAAAAATCTTGCCGTGTGAACTAGGCATAAAATGAATAATCCAGGCTAGGACAGCTGAGGAGCTTTTCTGATCATCACGTGGAAGAAAGCTAGAATGCCAAGTTTAAGACAGGGGCACTTAAAAAATAGGGACAGCGCCCCAGTGCCAAAGACGTATTGGTCTGTCAGTGACAGATGTGGTGGTATGGGATCTTTTTGTGATTGGCCTTGCCTGAAGGTGCTTCCCACAGTGAGATATTGAGGTTTGAAATAAAACTCAAATAACTTGACTTCAAAAAACTGTTTTGATGCTTCAAGTGACTGTGTACTGCTCAGTGGATAGTTTTCACTGTCACACCTCATGCTTATAATATGTTTTGAGTGATGGTGGAAAGCAGAAAAGAATTTTAAAAATCTTGAGTTTGGGAAACTGTCAGACAAAAGAAGAATGAAAACACTTAACAGAGACATTGCAATGGTGCAACGTAAACTTTGTACAAAGAACTGTTGTGTATCTGAAAAAAACAGCATTCCCCACATCTATATGACATATTTTTACAATGATACTGGAAAGGGTTTCTAATAAAAAATAACTGATTTGATATTTTGTAGTTTGGTAGCATATGTGCATGCCATTTGAATCAGAAATGGATACAACCACTTTAATTGTAGGTACAAGTAAGAACCTTCCAGGAAAAAAAACTGAAGGTTGGAACCACTAGCTTAGTATGTGTATATCCAATTACTTGATTACTAATTTGCCCTCCATCTTTTTCACTATAAATCTTTATTACTGCCTGCCTTTAACACAAAAAGTCAAAGCAACATGCTCTCAGGAGTTAGAGGTATATCGATTCATAGGCTGACTGATTTAAATGGCCAATATTTACCACTTTTATATAATCATCTCTTGGGCATGACTGTTAATAGAATAGCAGGTAGGAAAATGAAAATGCAGCAGCAGCTCACTGTAGCCTATAATCTATTTTTAAGCAAGTATACTATTCTATATATTTTTTAGATATCCAAGTCCTTCTGAGTGTTGTTAAAGACATGTTTATAAGAAAAATACATACAGGTCACTATTCGAAAAATGGTGTTGTGTATCAGTCGTTCTGATGTCTATAAACTGGCATGAGACAAAGAAAAACCATATCAGTCAGTGTCTATTAGGAACCACACTGTTTTTGAATGGACAATAGTCTCAGTAAATTAAACTGAATGAGAAATCTACAGTGAGGTTCCTTAAGGTCAGTTTACAAGTCATCATTAAAACTGTTCTTTAGCAGATTGGTGTAAATTTGCCTTGGCAAGGAGCACAGCCCGGAAAAAGCTTTTGTTGAAAATGGGTACAGTGTGTGTTTGTTTAGTGAGTGCTCAGTAACTCACCCATCTCCTCTCTAATGTATCTATAGTCTGTTGCTATTTTAAATCAGAGGACTTTCATTCTTTCTAAGGTCAATGCAGCAGACTGTGACACATGAAAATATGACTCAAAATATGACTTCAATCATAGTCATTTGTGAACTAGGATTTATTGTGAAACTTATTGAGAGGAATATATATCAATCGCCGCTGAATGACAAAGGTAAACGATAATGTTTTAGAACATGTGTGTGTGAGTGTGTGTGTGTGTATTTGTGTGCCTGTCTGGTACCAAAATACCTCATGAATCACTGGAGGAATGTTAATGAAACTTGCAGGCAGACAGTAATCACTGAATGTATATTAACAACTGATCAATTTTTGTTGTAAATCTAATTCAAGATGGTTGTCACAGGCAACTGACATTATATATATTAAATATACAAAAGTGGTGATAACTCAGTCTGTTATACAGATAATAGCCTTAAAATTGGTTTGATGGTAGCTGAGACTCATCCCCAACGTGCATTCTGAGTTCTAACAGATTGAGTAGGATCTTTGTATAAAATTTTGCCATTAACGTTTGGAGTCAGCTCTGTCTATCCTTTAGCAAATTATCTCATGAACTACTGCCCAGATTTAGTTTCGGGAAATAATAACTGGCTGTACCTCAACAACCGATTAACTTTTGGAGCCAATCCAAGTCGAGATGGCTGCCACAGCCAACTGAGTTTAGAAAACACAAAACTGGCTATAATTCGGGTAATTTTACAAATATTGAGGTAAAATTTGACGCGGTAGCAGCTTAGAGTTATTCACAACTCATACTTTGAGCGTTACATTGACTAACAATATTTTCAAGATGGCTACTACTTCCTCAGTTTTATGAACAAATAAATACTCGTGCTCTGCAAATTGCAGTACAATCTTTACAGAAACACATACACAGAGCCAAATACAACAAATTCTTTCATTTTGTCATTCCTAAATGTAAATAAAAATCTCATATTAGCCAAAACTCAAATCAACTGTTTCAGTTCAACAACAAGACAAAAAACACCTAATAAAAATTTTTTATTATTAATAAAATATCTCTTTCATGTGCAAAATATTTTTTGTTGTAAGAATCATTTGATTTTGGTAGTTCAAAATTTGTATGAAAAAGATTACTGTCAACTTTGCAGTTACAAAAATAAAGTTATAACTCAAATGGTTTGTCAGATCGTCGTCTGTTTAATTTTAAAATTTAAATGATTCTTTGCTTTGCTTCTGTTGTAAATTAAATCTCACAAACTCCAAAACATTACCCTGAGATGCACTGCGAGCGCTTTGCAGAAATCCACACACACTGCTGGGTACTTACATGATTTTATCCTGTTCTCAGCCCCGGTCCCCATGAGAGGAGCAGCAATTCCTTTCCAGGTAATAGAATCCAGACTAAAGGAAAGTGAGTTAAGAGCGCTCTGATTTCTGCTGAGATGAAGAGTGCTGAGCCCGCTCTGTGTCGTTTCATACGGGCTGGAGATGGAGACGAGCAGAGGCACTGCAGTCACATATGTTGGCAAAGCCTTTAGCTTGGCAAAGAAGCTCATTAAGCTACTGACAATCATTCCCACAAAGCCCCATCTAAAGGCTATTCAGCAAGTGTGCACAAAGCAGAGTGAAGGAATGCAAGTCTCATCTTGCCCCCCCCTTCATTGAGAGTTTGTTAGGATGTTTGATGCACCTGTAGGCTCAGTGAAAAGGGTCTATTTACAATAATCAGCTGGGAGGGGGAAAAAAAGGAGCAGAATGCTGGGTGGGAGCACAGATCTCCTGCTGTGTGAAAATCTGTTGAGCTTTGCTCCTGCTGCAAGCTCGTTCTGTCAGCTGCCGACAAGCTGCTTAATTGCTAATGCTGCTGAAGAGTGCGCTGCATCAAACTGCTTAAGACCATCGCCCAGCATTAGTCTGGAGCTTTTGTTCTACTCCCCTACTGTTAGAAGATGTTCGACTTTGCTTTTTAAAAGACTTTTTAAAAAAGTCTGCGTGAACTTTATGGTTCCACTTTGGAGCAGTAACCTCCCTCCATGACCATCCAGATACACTGGAGTGGAGGCTGCATGGCATGGTAACGCTCAATGCAAGTGAGGGTGCTGAGACTGTTGATAAGAGCTTTCCACCAGCTTGACAAAAAAAAAGAAAAAGAAAGCCAACTCGCTCCCACGACACACGGGGGAAGGGAGAAAGCGACCCCCAGTCTGGATGATGTATGATGTGGACCCTAGACAGAGGCTTGGGCTTTACCGGGGGAGAGAGGCGGAAAATGAAAGGAGGGAGGAGGGTCATGCTTGAATTATGCTGATGTGGGTCGTAACCGCGATAAAATGCAGCCAAAAGAGCGGCTGCTTGAACAGAACGTACAGCCTGAAATGACAAGGTTGTTACCACAGGGGCCTCACAAATCCTGACGAACAGCACGAGATTACACACCTCTACAGGACAGAACAGATGTGTTTTATAATGCAGCAGCTTCATAAAAACCTACACTGCAAACATAGAAACCTATATCTATTTTATCTAAGTTGAGGATTTTCTCTAGCGAGTCAAGTTTAATACTAACGAAATTAATATTAGTTTTAAAAGCCTAGAATGTCAAAAATTTAGACTTAGATCATTGTATGTTGAAAATAATGTTATACACAATCTTGTGGCATATCATGCTCAGAGTAAGTGCTGTGAACAACTCTCAATTACTCCCATAACAAATTTTACCTCAGTAGCTGTAAAATGGACTGAGTTACAGCTATTTTGTGTTGGCTAATATGGATTATTTGTAATCCATTTAGATTGAGTCCAAACATAAATCAGTTGTAGATGTACTTCCAATGATTAATTTAAGAAATTTTTATTAAAATTTGTCCAGTGATTCATGACATATTTTGCAAACAGACAAACAGCACTGACACCAACAGTTAGTACTAAAGTCAGAAGGAAAAGAATCTTGTGCAAAGAGTAGCACTTGCAGTATGTGCTGTGAATGACTCTTGGCTGTAAGCACACCACATTTTAGAAAATAAATATGTAAAAGTGATCGAATTAAAGATATTTTGGTGTTTTCTAAGATTTGTTGGCTGTGGAGGCCATCTTGAATTGTGTTGGCGCCAAAAGTTAAGCTGTTTTAGAGGTACATCAGATGAATATTTCCTGAAAGTTTCATAAAAATCCATCAAGTCGTTAAAGAGATAATTTGCTAACAGACAAACAGAGTTGACTTCAAATAGTTATTAACAAAATTTTAAACAAAGATCATGTTCAACTTGTTAGCACAGAATAGGTCTCAGCTACTACGGCATCAAATATTAGCTCAATATCTTCAAAACTGACTGAGTTATAGGGATTGTTGTGTTTTTTCTTAAGTCAATTGCCTGTGGCCGCCATCTCAAATCAGGTTGACTCCAAAAATGAATCAGCTGTAGATGTACAAGCAATCATTCCTTTCTGCAAAGCTCATTAAAATGCGTTCAGTGGCTTGTGAGATACTTTGATAAAAGACAGACATGTGAACGCATGCACAGACACAGGCAAAAACAGTATTGCGGGTGATTATAAGTTAAGGAAACACTAAAAATGAAGGTTCAGCTTCAGCTCTGATGAAGGGATGGGAAGATGGTGACTCTTCGAATTGAATGGCATCAGCCAAAGTCAGTAAATGAGAACACTCCTCTGCAGCAGCAGCGCCAGGCCCTGTGAGCCCATGAGCTACAGCAGGATGGAGCCTCCATTATATCCACACAAACAGAAGGAAGCCTTATGAACTTTGCACAAATGCTTAGTGCTCCGGGGCCGGACAGCTCTGGAAGCCGGACGGGATGGGTAGGTACCGGGGGCAAGCTGCCAGTTCCAAAAAGCTTAGTGTTGGTGCACTGGGGCCAGACAAACCTGACATTGTCCTGGGGGCTGCCCCGGGAAAACCTCCTCCACTTTCTATCCGCCACCGCGGCTCGTTCACACACTGCACCCAGCTGATTCACTCTAAGACAGGCTAACAAACTAACATTTATTCACACCATAAAAAGGAATGCATATCACCCGCCACTTTAATGCCAGAGTTTTGGATTAAGATCATTTTATGTTGAGAAATGACAGAGTTGTAACAGTTTTGGGCTATCCTCGAAAATAACATTATGCACAATCTCATGAGATATCTCACATGACCTGTTAGAGCTTGAACTAGATGTTGTGAATGACTCTCAGCTACTACCACACCAATTGTAGCTCAGTATCTAACTCACTTCCCCTTTTTTGTGTAGGCTAAGGTCAGTTAGCTGTGTGCCATCTTAAATTGGGTTGACTCAGTTGTAGATGTACATCCAGTCATTACTTCTGAGAATTTAATTGAAAACCGTTCAGTGGTTCATAAAATATTTAGCTAACAGACAAGCACAGCTCACTCCAATAGTTAGTTTTATTCACAGAGCTTGCACAATCTGTTACCCCCTAAGAATATGTGTTGAGGATCAGTCTCAGCTTCTACCTATGGCTGCCACTAAAAGGGCTTTTTAATGTCAGTTTATCTATCAAGTAATTTTTTGATTAACCAACTCATCTAAATTACAAATTTCTTCCAAAAATCATGACCCGCATTTTTATTTTTGTTCATTTTAGTCGACAGTCAACTTTGGCACATTCAGTTTACCACAAAATAAAAGGTAAACAAAGACTTGCAAAATATAGGTTTAAAGTTCCAACTCTAGCATGACAAATAGATAAAATGAAGTGTATTATTATTATTTATGTATTTATGAATAAAAAGGCAGAAATATCAGCATGATGTAAGGATATTATCAGTAAGAATTGAAACAAACTGAGGGAATTTAGTTCCCTATTAGAAAGAGGAGAGAAACAAATAAAATAACAATTTAAAATGTAATAATGCAGACTGTAGTGTTGCCAAATCTAAATCAGCATACACTTCTCACATCACATATGAGTTGTATTTATTAATTGAATGTATTACATATGAATCTTTATGATTAAAATTTCCTTCATTGAGCTGTTAACATTATCTATATAATTAAATGTGTTTTAAACAGGCAGAAATTAAATGGCTCCATTAAAGGAACACATTAACACACAGGTGTTGTGTTAAAATCTGTTCCCCACCTCAGTATAAGAGATCCAGACACTAGGATGTGGTTCACCTGCAACGGCCAAAACTTATCAGGATCTTATTTTATAGCATTGTATTCTAAATACTGATGCTCAAAACAACAAAGAAAAAGAAGAAAACAAAACAAAGCTGGAGGAGAATCAGATCTCAACAGGAGAACAAAACTTGACACAACACCTGCACAGTGTTATCGAACATGGGCCCAGATTCTGGCAAAGGTTTCCTTTAACATTTGTTCACTAAAGAAGTGTAGCAGACAACCTGTTAAACTTCATAAAGTGCATTTAGCAGCTTAAGAGAAAAAAAAAAAAAAACTTCCGGTGGTTTTGTTCTTCCTGCTGGCTCCTCACAACTCCTCTGTCTCTGTCTGAGCAGGGTTCTTGTTCTCCTGCTGCTGCTGTAAGCCAAGAAAACCTTGCAGAGCCTACAAACTGTTCTTTTATGGTCGGCTAGCCTAAAGTACTCCAATATTTTTAGACCCTGTCAGCCTTTGAAAACTTTTTCCGAGATTTGCTTTTCCGCCATGATAGTTGAAAGGGCAACTTAGCTCGAACTGAGACGATCCTTTTGCTATGGCAGCCATCTTAAATCGAGTTGACTCCAAAAGGTAATCGGTTTTAGATGTGATTACTTTGCGGTATTTTTATGAAAATCTGTTCAGCGAGTCATGAGATATTTTGCTAACGGAACAGACAAACAGAACTTCTTCTTAATGTTTGAACAACTTTACAGCTTAATGTGAACAGAATTAACACTGTTTCATTTATAAAGTACATTAATTTAACGTGTCTCCATATAAACCAAAACGTAAATAAAGCTCTGCGTTGTTCCCTTTTTTAGATTTATCAAGATTGTAAAAAATAATGTTCACATGTTTGCGCACACACGGGCAAAAACATCATTGCTTCGCCTTTCACTTTGCCTTTGGCGGTGGGCAATGAAAAGGAGAAAGTGTAAGCAGTAACCTCTGAAAAATTTAACGCTACCTTTCATTTGCACCAGATGACCTCACATTGGCAAATCTCCTTCAGAAACTCAATTTAAATTCAGATAATCCACTGTGATCTCACTAAAATAGTCTACAACGGCCTAAATTTATGACACGTCTCTTATCTCCCTTGGGCAGCAATCGGTAACTGTTATCTGACTGCTACCAAAGATGTACCGTGAGTAAGGAATTAAACTGACTCTTTCTTGACCTGCAAAAAAGAAAAAAACACGCACACATGAAATCAAAATCCGGTTGATCCCCCGCTGCTCTGAAAGCAGAGAACATGAACTGCAGGTGGCTTTGTGCACAGTTCACGGCCCCCCGTTAAAATGTTAAAACAAAGCCATGTGTTTCCAAAGCATCCATGCGATACCCAACAATCTCCTTCAGCCTGTCAGGATAAGACAAATGTTGTAGCTTTGATGGGAGTTTGAAAAAAAAATGAGCTGAGGTCGGCCCATTAATACTCCCGAAGGACGAGCAGGTTGCTGAGAAAGCATGAGGACTGATTTACACTTTTCTTCCTATTTGGCAAATGTGCTGGTTTCACACAGAGCGGGCCTTTTAATTGAACTTCGGGCTCGGGGCCCGTTTCACCAAAAAGTCGTCTGTTCGTCAGTCTGTCAGAAACGGTCAAAAAGCGTCTAATCTGGCACCGGCAGATAGAAGAGCAGGGCAACCTGCCTTTGGCTGATACCAAGGACTTGACTCTCTGCGCTCTGAATCAATATGACCAGTGTATTTCTCTGGAAGGTTTTCCTGTGAGTTGCCATGGCAACAAGTGCCCCTATCTTCATTCTTATCACTTAAGCTTTAAAAGTTTCCCTGCATTGTGAAGCTGCCTTCTGCAGCAGGCTGCACGAGTGTGTTTCTGATTTCAGGTCACGCTTTGAGAAAGTCACAGCACACACAGCAACCGTATCAGAACTCAACAAGAACTCCTGCATTACTCCATAAAATCTTAATGCTTATAACCTGGGAGTGCAAATGAAAAACGGGCAAAATTCCATGTATGAAATCACCTACATTCATTTTGTGATTCTCTGCGTTCTTGTTTAAATAGTCCGCTCAATTACTTCCAGATCCAGCTGATATCTTCAAACCACAGCACAGATCAAACAACAGATAACAAAGGGCTGCTGATAAAGTTGTTTGATAACCACCAATAAACAACACCAGAAGAAGAAGAAGAAGAAGCAGTGGGCAGGTATTGCAAAGTGAACAATGGTGGGGAAAGTAAAACAGACTGCAAATTATACTCAGCAAAGCTGTTGAGAAGAAGGATGAAATCTTGCACTTTAAACACAAGATGAAACATCTTAAAAACAAACACGACGCTGAGTTCAAAGAGTTTGCTAACATCAGCTACATGCTACAGCCTGGATCCTGGGAATGTATGGATCTGAGCAGGAGCCCAACAATCTCATTGTTTATCAATAGATTCTTTTAGAAAAGAATATTGCTGTCCTGGTTCTGTTTGAGGAGTTAATTCAAAGAAGTAAGCTCATCTGATTTGCAAACACATTTTCAAAATAACTCTAAGTAGAAGTTGACCAATATGAGTTTTTCTATAGCTTCAAAAAATTTTCGATCTTCGGTACTCAGGGCAGCCAATGGCTGATATACCACATGTTATTATTGTTATTATTTTTGATCAATATGTATTTTTCCGTTGGTCTATCACTAAATGTAAGAAGTGTTATGGCATTTTTTTAGTATTCTTATTAGCACCGGTATTGCCAAGTACTCAAATAGAAGTACTTGTAATCGGTTAGAAAAAATGTGATATTGGTGCATCACTAGTCTTAACCAAACTAAATGTTTGCTGGTGCAGCTTACGATTTCCTGGACTCAAGTGTTGAATAAAACAGTCCAGTTGTAAGAAAGTGAGAAAGCAGAGAGCTGACATCAGCTCTGGGAAGACAGCAGAGAGACTCTACCAGACGGTTATTCTGCTCCCTCAACCAGA
The DNA here is from genome assembly GCA_028566095.1 of Kryptolebias brasiliensis. Taxonomy (NCBI): domain Eukaryota; kingdom Metazoa; phylum Chordata; class Actinopteri; order Cyprinodontiformes; family Rivulidae; genus Kryptolebias; species Kryptolebias brasiliensis. The sequence goes on along the minus strand of JAOXNZ010000166.1, from coordinate 25,954,924 downwards.
CTGCCGGCCATCAGAGCTCCACAGATGGCAGACTCAGCAATCTGGGGATATCTACTCCTGATTAGCACACCTACTGAACACAATGTGCACAACGCCGTCTGCTCCATCTCTGTAGGTGTTTAACGCATTATTTGTACTACACTTAACAGTAAAAAGGAAAACAATTTTAACAGACGCTTGAATGCTATCTCTACATTGCTGCGCGCAATGCCATGAACAATATTACAGGTTCAGTTTGAACTAATAATAGCTGTAGGACACTCAGATGTCACAAGACTTATACAGTGAAATAATTAGGTAAAAGATTTTTTAAAGTCAGTTTTAGTCAGAATATAGACTATAGAAAATCAGAATGAGGACAAAAGCAGACAGATTTTTCTTTTAAGAAGAAGTCGGCTCAGGGTTAGATTTAATCTTTCTTTTTTTTTCCCCAGAATCAATAAGCTATTTCTCCCAGGTCACTTTAGCAGTGGAAAAGGCCTCCACTCCACAACTATTAAGAGTGTGTACACAGCTGACAGAGAATACAGGGGCAAACATGAGTTGGAAAATGAATTCATTAAGATAAACGTGGTGTCTCAGCGAGTCGTGTCGGCATGGCAACCAGCCTTGCCTCTGCTTTGAGACCCACTCTGGACTCATGGCTTCCAAGTGGTTGGAGGGATCAGCACGCACACACCGGCGCGCACACAGTGTGGGCAAACACATGCGCTCACATATGCTGAGACCCGCTCAAATAAGTACACAAGCAAAGCTGAATCAAATCCTCCTTTGCAGAAAAAGGTGGCTCAGCTGTAATTTAATGGTAATGTCCTGCAGGCAGGAAGCTCAGTGGGATGATGATCATCTCTATCACCAGGAAAAAAAACAAACAAAAGAAAGGTTCATGAGGAAACACAAAGCACTGGCAATGTATTCACCACTATAACGTGATGCCGACAAGAAGGATTAATTATTTCCGGAAAACAGGCTTGGTTCCACCTATAGTGCTATGACAAGGGAGAGCAGGAGACACCGTCCAGTCGCATGGATTCTCATAATAAGCATTGAGGATCTAACAGCCTTTTAAGGAGCGTCCTGCTGGCCACCTCACCTCGGGGTCAGCCCTTCAGGACCACTGAGGCAGATCAGCTTGTCGCACTACACGGCTAATCCTGAAGTGGAAAATATCGGCGGACTCTGTCTCACATGGGCGCACAGCAAGACAGGAAGGGGCAGGACTAATATTTGAGACAAAATTAAAGATGTGTTGTATGTGGGTGAGGGGACGGGGCTTTTAGAGGGTGCTTTTGTCCAGACAGGCGAATCGGTCGGCTGACTGCACAACTTTGTAAGTCTCATCCTCGCAGTCATTCTCTGAGCACATAAAAAGAATACTTCACGATGTGTGGGGGCTGACAGTATTGTCTAGATCTGTGGGCTTCCATTAAAATTCAGCGAGGTCTGCCTAAAAATGTGTTTTCTCGAGTGAAGGTCCATTGAAATATCAACCGTAGTTGGAACATAAACTAAATCCATTCCTGTTTTCTGCCTTTTAGTGAAATAAAATGAGTATTTTAAATAATTATAGACAGCTTTTGAAATTGGCATGTCATGATTAGGCATGTGCCAGTATGAGATGGTATGAAAACCTTGAGCAGAAATACCACAGTTTCACAGTTTGAAAAAAAAAAAAAATTCGAAAACATGATTTGCCTTTATGAAAAAAAAGTAGAAATGCAAATACTATCACTACTGCTGTTAAAATAAATGATTTTAAGTATAATAGCACAATACTTAGTTTTTATTCATAATTATTTCATTTTAATGCACAGATATAAATAAGGAGAGAACACGAGTGAACATGTTGACACTCACTTTGTTTTAAATCACTTTTTCCTGCAATCACAACAGATTTTAAACCAATATGGAATCTTATTTGTTTATTATTTAAATATAGCATCTTTATTTACAATGCTATTTAAGATTAAGGCTAACTTTTTAGTTTTAATTACAAGTTATGAGATTCTTTTTTTATTATTATTATTTAACACCAGAGAGTACTGTAAAAAAAAAAATGTAAGGACATTATAGACATTATTCACCATGAGCAGCTGGTTTATTAATGCTGTAGGCAGTTTTTCAGATATGAGCTGTTTCCTATTTAAGAGACTGTTTAATGTTTGGTTGACTGTTATTATTTTTGTCTTAGAAAGTGTTTACCTTTAGGAGAAATAAAAAGAAAAAAAAAACTGTCTTCCTTTTTTTCTAGCTTCACAAGATACACACATGACACATAACAACAGTTTTACAGTTAATTGTGCCTTTTATGCAGACCATTACTTGTTCTCTGCTGTTCTGCTCCTTGGAAGGTAACACTGAAAGCATGATGTGATGATGTTAAATAACTATTAGCCTCTGTAGGAAGCCTGCAGTAGGATGGCCCTACATTTTACCTGCTACCATGCTAGCTCTTGTAGCTTGTTGCAAACATTTCTTTCAAAACAGCATAGCCCTGAAAAGAGAGACAAATGTTGCTTCTCTGGTAGAAAAGCCATATCTGACTGTGTTACCTGCCAGATAAAATGTATAACCAACCAATGACATCTTTTTAATGAGCATAAATATTTAGGGGAATGCCCCCCTCGGGCTACCATACACAAGTAAATGAGGCTCTGAATGACAGGTCTGGTCTCTGTTGTCTAATGTTCAAGCATTTAAACCATAGGAATGGTATTAGGGGAAAAACATTTTGACACTATGACTTTTTATCACATGGTACACCTTGAAACCGGTAACCAGCCCACGCCTAGTCACAATACAGTACATTGCTTGCTTTTAAAAGAACAGCAAAATGTTTTGTTTCTCTTTTTCCTCATGTTTCACATGTAAATAGCAAAAATCTGAAAGAGCGTAAAACCGTGCTCTTTAATACTCCTTGAGCTGTAAAGGATTTTTATGTTAACTATCCACCATAACTATCATTTAAAAAAAAAAAAATCTGTTCATGGCATCAAGGTTTGTCACTGAACAGTCAATGAGTGGCTCTGTCAAACTGGATTTATAGATCATTTATTTTCTGTGACCTCAGGTCAGATTTCAGTGGAAATGATTGATCAAATAATTTGCATTTCATTTTGGAGCAACACTGCAGATTTTAATCATCAACTCTGTCTCTGAATGAGACAAATAGGTTTTAAACTCACCACAAGATCAGGTAAGAGTCTGTCCAGTCTGGATAAAACCCTTTAGTTTCTCTCCCAACATTTCTCTTTCAGTGACAGCCATGCAAAGTCTTTATTACTCATGATATTGTTTTATGGAGCTTGTATCTCTGTGGGCTGGAGGCTTCGCTCTGCAGCCACTAAGCTCACAGACAGGAACATGGCGCCCATTAAACTAAATACTAGAAAAGCTGCTCTGCTTAAAATTAATTGCCGTAAATGCTAGAAAACATAAATAAGTAAAAATATAAATTTAATTGAAATTTATTAACTGATCTGGGTCCAGACCAGAATTCATCTGGGTCCAGATTTGGACCGCAGTATGCCATTTTGGGGCCACTGGTTTGGACTTACTCTGCTTTAGCAACAGTAATCTTTTTCTCCAATATTTACCTTAAATAACATCAATTTAAGACATTGTACTACAGAGCAGAGCCACATATTTCCCAGCTGACTTTACTATTGACCATGGTCAGGATGCAGCGGTAGAAAACCACAATCTTTATTATTCTCAAAGCCAACTGGCCATTATCAGGCGTATTACTCCTCTACCATGCAAATACAGTATTTGTTTGGTTTCACTTGTATTCAGTTTCTCAGTGTTTGATTATATAATTTACACTACACTTGTTCCATGAAGTATAACACAGGATACTCAAGACTCTGAGTAGTAATAACTTATGAAACTTAAACACATTCTAAATTATTCACTGTACCCAAAGGGGCTTGTTGAGAAAGTGCAAGAACCTGACATTTTCCTCCAGCTCAAAGAATGACACAGGCAGCTTAATAAATTTCACAGCTCCTAAGAAATTTATAGCTGTACATAAATCAGCAGCACCTGATGACTCGAGGGAAAAAAAAAGATTAATTTACCTTGTTAAGAGTTATATGGATTGGCCAATAAAAAATAGAAAGTTTGCAATCTAATGTTAGCATTTACATGTGGTAAAGTAAAATGAATAGGAAACATCCATAAGCTGTAAGCCACAAGACAACAAGTGTGTGCTGAAATATCTCCTCAACATCAAACAAGGACAAATATGGAGAATGCCAGATCAAGAGCTGAAAGCCTTCGATGTCCGCAAGAGCTGCTGCCACATGAAAGGTTGCTTGAACAAATGAAACAAATGCCCGCTTCAGACTGTATAACGTAAGGTGCACCCTGAAAGTTATCTTTTCACAACTTAAAAGCACACATGGGGCGTTAAAGATCCAGTGAAAGGGTCTTTGAAAGTTGGTTGCTTTGTCAGGCTAACATCAAAAAGCTCTGCCTGCAGACAGAATATCACTTTGAGTTTTCTGCGAGTGGGTGGAGGTCTGCTGTTTGCTGTCACACAGAGTCACAAAGAGGCAAACTAACTGTTGGACTGTTCCATGGCCATGCAGGCATTTATCATCAACTTTATCGCCTCACAAAACTCTTAAAGCCACTATGGGCTACATCTTGTTTGTCTTGAATATCATAACCATTTTAACTCTGCAGTCACCTGCTGTTGTTTTTGTGCAAATGGGCACAAGCTTCACAAGCAAGTAAAATTAAAGGCTTAGCGTTCGTTGCAAGAATTCATATCATCCCCTGTCTGTCACATCACAGTTTTAAACTAAAATCAGCTTATGTTGCGTTTTGGGCAAACCTTGAAAATAACATTAAATGCTTACTCATGCAATAACGAAAGATTTCACGCTTACAGTAAGTGTTGTGAAAGAATCTCACTTACTACTACACAAAATCTTAGCTTAATATCTGTACAACTGACAGAGTTTTATCCATTTTCGGGTATTTTAAGGTCAGCTGACTGTGCAACTAGCTTCACACCAAAAAGTAATCAGTTTTAAATGTACATACAATGAATTCTTTCGGCAAGTTTTATTAAAATTTAGGATTGGGCATCGAGTCTTGAGAATCAGTGGAATGATGAGTTACATGACGCGATGCGCCACAGATATATACTCAACAACTATACTCGACTAACTTTAGCCCATGTATTTTTTTATAGACAAACGACCTTAAAATTGCTAGCTAAAATTAGCCAGGCAGTTGACAAGACATAGTGATGTGCTACTCCGTTCACCATAGCGTCCAAGGGAAAGATGTTGGTGTAACAAATTGAAGAGTGGCACAGAAAGGTTACACCATATATTGCCTCTTTAAAAAATCGGAATCGAGAATCATTAGGAACCAGAATCGTAATAAGGAATCGGAATTGTTCAAATTCAAACGATGCAGAACCCTATTAAAATTAGTCCAGTGGTTAATGAGATATTTTTGTAACAGGCATGCACACACACACTCAAAGGCAAAACCATTATCTTTTGGCAGCAATAACATTCTAAATATATATAACTAATTTGCATTGGTTTTCCTGCAAACATTAATGTACTTCATAAAATAATATTACAAATATATATTTTATCAACATTCTTGAGAAAAAAAAAATCTAGATGCACTCAGAAAGCACAAAGTTCCACCAAAGCCATAGGATCATTAAAAAACTGTAGGATTTGCATCGTGATCCAGATCACCACCAAAATTTAATCACTTGTTTTTTTTGTGACTACCCCAACATTTACTCTATTTTTTTTCTTTTTATTTCAGAAAATAGCAGGATCTTCTGAACCCTCAAGCCCATCTTTAGTAGCTTTTATATAAGTTCAAGGTTCTCTCCAAGCTTTGTGGGGAACAGTTACAGTAATCTCTGTACGACAATCAATACACACACACTGACCTCGCCTGCCCTGCACTCACAACACCAACAGCTGTGTCCCAGTTACAAAACGTTCATTTTAGACAAGCAGTATTCGGTTCCCTTTTTGTTTCATTGTCTTCAGAACTTTTACAACACAAAAACATTTGATACTGCCATACAGAAGCCATGTGAAACATGTTCGTATCAAAGCTGCTTGTTGCTCCACATGTCTGGTGGTAAAAGGTTGAGATTTAGCAGCTGTAACGAGCTCTAGGTTTCAAAAAAAGAGATGATTCTGGTCTTAAGAGGCGTCAAGTGGTTAGATCAGAGGGAGAGCAGCTTCTTCAGGTTCTGAGCGCACATTGAAGAAGCATCATTTAGCTGATTCACTGCGGTCTGCGCTGAGTGGGATCAATTCCAATTTGCCTAATCATAAAATCAAACGTCAAACCAGACAGAATGAGGGAAGGAAATTGAGATGAAAATCATTAGATCTGTGTCTATAGACTGACATCTACTTTAACAACTCACGCTGCTACAAAAACAGGTGTAATGTAGGTTTGTGGTTTGAAATTCAACCTGGTAACCGGTTGGCCCATAAGAAGCAGGCACACAACTGAGTTCACAATAGCTTCATGGGGGGGCTGGATAATCAGGTTAACTGGTGACTGATCATACAGTGTTTTGAACTCAATAGCAGGTGAACAGAACAACAGTGGAGGAAATCCGTCTGCTGGAAACTGGCAGCAGTCTTTGTCTCAGTATTTCATCTATTGTTTGAATAAAGTCAAAAGATTAAAAGCACTGCAAATGACTAACTGAAGAATGACTGGATGAATGGTGACAACAGTCATTCAGAAAAAAGATGGATCACTGCCTAAGCAACTGAAACATTAAAGTGAAGAAATATATTTTTTTTTCCAGGGCACAACAGCAGTCCTTTTGTACAAATATCTAACAAAATATTTACATTAAAATCACTAATTCAACACATACTGACCATTAAAAGATTAAAGTAATTCTGTTATTAAGGAAAGCTGGTTAAACTACAGAAAATTAAATAAATGTTTTCATAAGACAGAGAACCTCTTGCATACATTAATTTTAAACACACACCGAGTATTTCAGTCCAGTTAAAAACAGCACTAATGGCAGTTTGTCAGTCTGCTGTCCCAATATTCCACTGTTTCGCCACACTTGTGTTCATGTGTGGTTTTAGTACAACCATCGACAGTACATCTGGGAGTGTAGTATTCTCAGTAACACAGTAACTTAATAAGTCTATCCGATGTTTGTCTTCTCACTGGTCTGTTTAAACAGCGACATGCTTAGGGTCATGCTGTGGTTTAGTGAAAATTAGATGAAGGTGATATTCCAGTTGTTCTGAAGCTGGAAAAGTTGTGAAGAATTAATATTTTACAAGGTGATGACAATTCTTTAAACAGCATAGGTTTGGAGACATAGACTTTTGTGTCTGACAGGACTGACAAGCTAACATGACAGCCAAGAAAACCAAAATGGATGGCTGCTGTCTTAACAGCTCCAATCTCCTAAGTTTTATGGCAGTTTATTCAGATGCTCTAAAATGGATCTGCCTGGAGAATAGTAATGAGCTAATAGTGGCTTGTCTAAGCGGACGGTTTTCCAAAGCAAATTTTACCATCTTTAACCTCCTAAGACCTGAACTCTTACATGGCATGCATTTTTAATTTCTCTTTGCTATTTGGGCTGATTGGGACCTGATGTGAATCAAGGAATGCTAAGCAAAATGTGATCTCCACATATGTGGACACCAGGTCCTAGGAGGATAAACAACTCCTGTCTTCTTAGTTTTATAGCAATTCATGACAACTCATTATTTAAACCTTTAGACAGACATTGCTTTCACATTACATGGCTATTTTGGCAGAAACTTGAACCCAGGCTACGCTGGAAGTGCTATAGCTAGCTGCTGTTGCCACTGTTTGCACATGCAAATAACCACTGAATTCCATAGAAATAGTTGTGATGTGAAATTGGCACAGGTCTCTAAAACAGATTTGCAGGAAACCCCATGCAATTTTGGAGACTAAAGTTGTTTTAAGATGGCAGCAGTTCAGTTTGGTCTAAGCTGAGTTTGGACTAGCTGTTAGCCCTTCAGTCAATGTCAGTTTTATTTCTATGGCACATTTTAAAACAACAAGGTTGACCAAAGTCCTTTACAAATTGTCTAAAAATCAAACAGGAAAAATCAATCAATAAAGTAAATAGAATAAAGTCACACATAAAAACCAAGAAATACAATAAAATAGATTTAAAAACAAACTAAAAGAAGGAAACTCTACAACCTAAAAGACCTGAGCAGACTGAACTCAAATTAAAAAAACAATGTACAAAAGTCAGTTCTCAGATGGGATTTAAAAGACCGTATAGTGTCATTATCAAGGGACAGGTTGTTCCAGAGCCTGGGGGGTGCCACGGCAAAATCCCGATCCCTTCTACACTTTTATTTAGACTTCAGCTTAACTAAGAGAATCTGGCTAGAAGTTCTCAGTGCTCTTTAGGTTCAGTTAAATAACCATTTAAAACCTTAGAAGTAAGTGCAAAGAATCTTAAAATCAAAATGGAAGCAGACAGGCAGCCAGTGCAAGCTGACTAAAACTAGACTGATGTGGTCATGCCTTCTGCTACCTGTTAAAAACTGATAAAAACTGGTTTTGACAACTGTGATTACTTGCTTCTCAAATTTAAATAAACTGTCTAACTGTCTTGTCAGACTTCAACTTTATTTGTACAAACTGAAGTCATTCAAAGATCATTCTTCAAAACAGCCCTTAAGAGAAAGACAGAAGTCTGATGAACGCTTCAATCATCTCAACTGGTCAATACAACACTGGAACTGTTCAACAGCTCGACTGAATGAAAGAAAAAAGAAAAAAGAAACACCTTGTGCAGGCTTGATGTAATATCAACTCAATAAGGGCCTGTAGGCTGAAACCTTGCTCTGCACTGTTTCCCAGCAACCACACAGATAAGAGGTAATTACTTTTCCAAGCAATCACTAAACCCTGTCTGGCAATCATTTATTTGTTAGCATTTTTTTATTTAGAAACTTGTGTTGGAGTTCCTAGAAGTCAGTAAAACTCCTTTGCATGGCCAACAACTCGACAACAGTTCTCAGATGCATTGTTGCCTTTTTTTCCTTTGAGCCAGTAAACAAAATCCATGGTGAGAAAGTTTTTCTATCATTGCATTTGTATCATCTAATACTTTAGATTTTAAACACTAAGGCCAACGTTCTGCTCTTAACAGAAGCTTGAGTGATTCAAGAAACTACAAAGAAAAGACACTTCAATTTTCAGCAGGACATCTAGTGCTTTCATGAAGAAAATGAAAAATCCAGATTCCCCGTTTCCTGGGAAACCACCAGTCCTTTTGTCATATTTCTCATGTTCTGTAATGTGTCTGGCTTTTTCATGCCGTCTACTGCCACAGCCACCATTAGGGGTGGACTATGCCATGTCGTGACATGGGAACCCTTATAAACGTGTTAAGAGCCGGAGGCATTAGCATTTTGGACGCCACTGAATAGAGGTATTTGTTCCTCTTCCTGTGCCTCCCTGAAAGACTCTATTAAAGGGAGGTTTAGGAATTGCTCTGTTTTGGACTGGCTGAGGTTGGGAGAGCATGGAGAGAACATCTGAGAACAGATTTTCCAGAAAAACAAATTTGTCTACAACATTATGCAACATAATCGTTTGAAATGATTTGTAACCACAAAACGTGTGTCCCTGATAAAATTCTAGATATGTCTTGTATGTACTAAATCCTTTGGAGTTATTCAGTTTGATATTTAATCACAATCATACACATCCCTTTTAACCCCATATTTCTATCTAGCTCACATCCCTAAAGAACAAAACTATCAGACTACAGATACTTTATACTTACACATACCTACAGATGGGATTGTCCAGAGCTACAAATGCCTAAAAGATTCTACAGTGCTATATTGTTTTATAGCTGGTAATGGGCCAAGCAGAAATTGTCTGCTTCTGCTCCATTAACGAAGGTTTTTGATTGATCTCGGATTCCACCTCACGCTGCGGTCACAGCAGGATTTGTGGTCAGTGAGAGGCAAGACTGTTTGCTGTCTGCCGTCCCAGCTTTCATCTCCAAGCTTTCAACAGTTTACGTGTTACGTGGAATGACTGCCTCATCCATAATGTATATTCCTCAGCTGCGCCCAATGATGAACAATGGTGGGTGAGCTGCATCTTAGAATGAATACACCTGGAAGGCAGCTTTGATTCTCTATCACCACTTGTCGGTGGTGACTGAGTGCTCAGCTGCTCATACAGAATGAGATTGTTGAAAAGGAGAATAGATTGAAATGCAGCTAACTAAAATGCACAAAATAGTCAAAGTGACAACTGAAACCACAATGACAGATGTAGGTCCTGCCTGCAGTTCTCTGGGTATTTTTAAATGGAAATCTTTTCTGCATTTATATAAAAAATTTCATCCAAGTTTCTAACAAAAATGCTGAAATAACCATGACACATTACTAGGTGGCAAACACGCCCACACTAATGACATATCATAATCCAGAAACAGAACATGCTTTGTTTGTTTAAAGAGTTCCCAAAACAATTGTAACTTTTCTTTTATATATATATACTGTTTTGTGGAAAACCCTTCCCTCAGGGTCTTGTTCACGAGTGAGGGAAGAATGGAGCATGAGATCGACAGATGGGCCGGTGCGGCTTCTGCAGTATTGCGTACTCTGTACCGGTCCATTGAGGTGAAGAAGGAGCTAAACTGAGAGGCAAAGTTCTCTGTTTACCCGTCGATCTACGTTCCTACCCTCACCTACAGTCATGAACTTTGGGTAGTGACCGAAAGAACAAGCTCACGGATACAGTCAAAATGAGTTTTCTCCACAGGGTAGCTGGGGTCTCCCTTAGAGATAGGGTGAAAAGTTTGGTTATCTGGGACAGACTCTGTGTAGAGCCGCTGCTCCTCCACATCAACAGGAGCCAGTTGAGGTGGTTTGGGCATCTGGTAAGGATGCCCCCTGGATGCCTCCCTAGGGAGGTGTTCCAGGCATGTCTAACTGGGAGGAGACCCAGGGGAAAGCCCAAGACACGCTAGAGAAACTATGTCTCTGGCCTGGGAATACCTTGGAATCCTTCTGGAAGAGGTGGCTGAGGAACGAAAAGTCTGGGCTTCCCTGCTCAAGCTGCTGCCCCCACAACCTGACTCTGGAACAAGCAGCAGATAATGGATGGATAAATGGATAGTTTTCAATTACATCACAGACTATTTGTACCCACTTTGGCAGCTTCCTCCAAGTTTATGATTTAATTTACTGGACTACCTTGAAATGAATCCTGGCAGATTTGGACCAGTTTTCCAGTTCCTATTATTTATCATCGCCCTGGTTTTTAGACCTGAACATGTCTACTGGGAGACACCCACAGCAAAATTAAGATGGGTTTGATTAACCCACAATGACTTTGCAATTATTTTGAGAGATAATTTGTTGCACAACTTTTTTGAACATGTTCAAAACTTAACCGACAAGACTGCGCATCTTTGTAACTAGCATGGGGAAATTGGAGACTCTGATGCGAACGCCATTTACGAACTAATCACTAACTGTTGTAGCCCAGTGAGATACTGGATTTACTAACAATTCCAGTAAATGTTTAAAGTTTCAGGTGACAGGATCAGGATAAAGTGAGACAGATGTAAAAAAAAACTGTAAAAGCGTCTCTATTGTTTTTTTGGCTTCTAGGGCAGAAAGTAATAGTAGCCATGTGCAAAGCAAGCTGCTACATCAATGTTTTTTTTTAAAATGCTTCTTTTTTCAAGTCCACACAGACACATTAAAATAAAACTAAAAAATCTCCACTTGGAAAGTGTTTTTTAAAGTCTCAGATTT
>JAOXNZ010000166.1:25923462-25940474 GCA_028566095.1 Kryptolebias brasiliensis | reverse complement strand
CCCTAGGTGTGAGTGAGAGTGTGAATGGTTGTTTGTCTCATTTGTCTCTATGTGGCCCTGCGATGGACTTGCAACCTATCCTGCCTCTCGCACAGTGACTGCTGGAGATAGGCCCTGGCTCCCCGCGACCCGGAATGGAAAAGCAGGTAAAGAAACTGGATGGATGGATGACTATTTGTAGTAAGGACTTTGAAACGTTTCATTTGTGAATAAATGATAGTAAACACAAAATGCACCGGGTTAGCTTTTCTATGACATGTTTAATGTTGCGTTAGCATCTATGCTAATTGCTGATCAGCAGCCTATCCGATTTTTTCACGTTATTGTGCACTCTTCATTAGACATGAAAATATTTAAATCAGTGTCTATGTAAAATAGGTGATAATCATTTAAGTTTCAAGACAATCAGTTTCAATAATCTTTTTTAATAGGGCATCGGAGCCTTTATAATAAATGAATCGAATAATGAGGTGCCTAATCAGATCCCTAGTCATGACAGGAACCAAATGGCTCAGAACAATAACTCTTTGATCCACTGCAGGTTGAACAGCTTTGATCAAACCTTTTATTTCTGTTGCTCTCCTGTGAAAATGCTTTAATGTTAAAAGCTCTTGTAAGAAATGTCAGCAATTTGCATGTGGGAAAAAACGCAAAAAGCAAATCAAAATGACAGGCCCTAGTGACCAACCCCAGCTTCAAACCTGGGGGCTTCCCACTGACAGAGACCGAGATGCAACGCTACACCATCCGTTTAATAGCCCCACCTCCTGCTCTAATACAGCAGCAGGAAACTAGAGACATGCAGTATTATAAATCAGCCACTGTGTAGAGGGAAGGAGGGGGCTGTGTTTTGAACCATTTTCACCACTTATTGAGCAAAACAAATCCCCCTTTGGTTCCTTTTAGAGCCAGTGTGGGGTCTGAGCACTGTAATGGAATCCCCCACATAGAGGTACCCTTACGGTTGGCTTGATCAGTATTGGCCTCTATTTCAAAAATCACACACAAAAAAGGCAGACAGACGTGACTCCACTGACAATAGTCACACTCTCAGTAACAGTATGCTCTTTCAGCAACATACAATATGAATCCCTATAGGCTCCCACACAATGGATGAATATCCATTCCATCTCTCTGGGACAGTCAAAAATGCTGCATTAGGGTCCAGGCCTGGCAGATTATTTTAGCTTTTATTCCCCCGTTTACTAATTCAATCCCAGCTGTTCTGCCATCTGTGTTATAAGATCACATCAGGAATTCAGATCCAGCTTTAGTGAAAGTTACTGTAAGAGTGTACAATTTTAGATAAATACCACTAATAAATACTTACTGGATCTCAAGAGGGCGGCACTGCAGAGCAGGGATTAGAGCTGTTGCCTCATAGCAAGAAGGTTGCAGGTTGGCCTCCCGGCCATTCTGTGTGGAGTTTACATTTTCTCTTTGTACATACGTAGGTTTTCTCCAGGTACTTCGGTTTCCTCCCGCAGACCAAAAACGTTGGTACATTGGTAACTCTAAATTGTCCCTAGGTGTGAGTGAGAGAGTAAATGGTTGTTTGTTTTGTTTGTCTCTATGTGGCCATGTGATGGACTTGTCTATTGCACCTCACCTCTCGCACAGTGACTGCTGGAACAGGCGCCAGCTCCCCCAAGACCCGGAAAAGAAAAAGCGAGTAAAGAAAACGGATGAATGGATGGATGGATGGATGGATCTCAAGTTAAAATACTGTATTGAGGAAATGTCAGAGACCTAAGTCCCACATTTGAATGTGGGTTGTGCAGTTGTGAGTTGTACAGATACTTTCATGTTGGTATTATAATTATCACCCACCGGCAAAATCAGAAAACCGACGAAAAATATCTCATAAACCGCTGAACATGTTTTAATGAAACTTGCAGAAAGTAATCAAAGCATGTACTGCTTTAACTGATTAACTTTTAGAGTCAGCCTGAGGTAAGATGGCTGCCACAGCCAACAAACCCTAAAAAAAAAACACAAAAATGCTATAATTTAGTCAATTTAACAGATATTACCCTAAACTTGGTGGGTTTATAGCAGAGAGTCATTCATAACACATGCTTCAATTGTTACTCAGTGCAGGAGATGTTTGCTTAAAACTTTAGTATTACCTCTTGGGAGTCAATCCTGTTTGTTTACAAAACAGCTCATGAACCACTGAACAGATTTTAATGAGACGTTCAGAAATTAACCTCTGAATGTGCATCTTCAACTGGAGTCAACTCAATCCAAGATGCTTGCTACAGCTAATCAACATTACACAACACAAAAATGGCTAGAACTCAATCAGTTTTATAAATATTGAGTTAAATTTTGATGCAGAAGTAGTTGAGTGTCATTCTTAACGCATACTCTGAGCATTACATTTCTTGACATTGAATGAAATCGTGCATGTCAATATTTTGAAGGCTTGACCAAAACAATTACAACTCCATTTCTGAAGGATTTTTGTAAGGCGGCGGGTGATATGCATTCCTTCAAAGAATGCTAGGCCTTTATTTTAAAATGCATCACACAGTAAAAAGAACAGCATCCCTTTGGTGTTTTACATCCTCTTGATGCAGCAGCTCAAACTACGACTGTCATGATTTCTAAAAAAAATCCTTCATCCCTCCTCTATGATGCTAACACGGCTGTCAATTTACAATAGTAGCATCAGTCTCTTTTTGTGCAGCAACGACACACTTCCCTATTCACTGAGGAGGAGCCATTGTTTTGCACTCTGTTTGAATAGGTCTTTACACTCAGCTTGAGAAAAAGGTTGTTGTTTACTTCATGTTTGTGATAGCTGAACTAGTTCCAAGGAGGTGCAGCTTTGGTGTAAACAGGACAAAAAAATGAGGGTTATGCAAAGAGGAAGAAAAGAGTGCTCACTGTAGCAAAACCTGCATGAGGAGTCTTTGGAACCCAACAGAGTATGCGAGAGCTCTCTGGTCTATTATAAACAGAAGAAGAGTCTGCCAGTGGACTGCCCTTCATCGGAACACACAAAACACAGGGTTAATAGCTACGCTTCTGGCACACTTTCGACCCCAGCTAAATCCACTTTACACTGCAGGTGGTGAAGAAAGAGAGGCTCAAGTATCAAAGAGGGCTGAGAGTGTTAATGACGGCATTGGTCTCAGAACAAGAGAGGAAGACCTGCCTGTAACCCTCAAACTCTTCATGCATCCTCCACCGGCGGACCACGGGATGAAGAAAAGCCATCTGTAACTTTGGCCTGGCTGCAAATGGCCAACTGGGGACAGCTTGGGGCTCAGGGATGAGATACAAATGTTTAAACAGCAGGTGAATTACAGCCCATACTAGAGCTGTGGGGGGGGGGGTTAATATACAAGTTCAACAAGAAACTAAAAGAACAAGCCTTGTGAGAGACAAAAGCAGAGTGTCTCTTAAAATATACTGGTTCCTGAGTCACTTGTTAAAAGGATCATCACAAGCCTGTTTCATATGACACAAAGTGTGGCTCAGCTGGGCCGAGTAGCTATTAAGACTGGGATTACTGACGTGTGCAAAGGTTTTAAAAACGCGAAGCGTGAATTTGCTATTTGTGGTGAAGGAAAAACACACGTGAACTCATCAAGTGTCAGAGACTGACACACCTCAAGGCTAATAGTGTCAATTACACAGGCTTTCTGTGGGGATCCCTGTGTCAAACTGTCAACCCAAGAGCACCATGGGCCCTAAATTATCATGACCCCCGCAGAGCTGGCGGTCTCATGCTTGACTATTTTTATGAGGTGGATTAATCACAGAGGTCACATCAAAATGACTTCAGAGAGATAAAATTGTCTACTTAAAAGCACAGAGAACACAAACGCAAGTCGTTCTGAATTACAAACAGATTTTAAATGTAAAACTGAACAAAAGCTCTGTCAAAGTTGTGTTAAAGTTAAGTCTTCTTTCCATTTTTTTTTAAATACACTTATTTTCAGAAAATTTTTGAGAAAGAGTTTGTGACACACCAGTGGGCTGTGACTTGCGTGTGGCTACAGTAGACCATGAAGCAAACTCACAACTGCAATTTCACTGAATAATAATCCTGCTTTGGTTATCACACTTGTAGCTGTTCTGGGAAAATTAGAAGCTAAGTCATCGACAAAACTCTGTCACTCTCAGGAAAATAAATCAAGACGGCATGAAGTCAATTTATATGCAAATTTCACTGTTTAAATCTGTCTCAAGAAGTTGTGGTGATGAAGGTGAATTTCGCAACTGGGGACCACCCAGAAATTTGAACAGAGGAAAAAAAAATAACACACGGCCTCTGGCTTTAAACAACACACAGGGTTGTCAGAAAACCACAGAGTTACAAGCCTATGTTGCATGTCACGTACAGACTGATGAGAGCATTTCCAGGATATCAAAGCTGGATTTTCATAGCATCACCTTTATTGATCTGCTTCTGTTTCTTGAAGTTTTTTCTTTAAGCCTTTAAGCCAACTGGCAATGCACTGAAATGAGGTAAGGTTTGTACTCAGAACAACTACAACTACATTTTAACAGAGCTAAAAAATGTTGTCTCAGCCCCTGTCTACATGGGCACAGAGCTTTGTGAAGACGCAAAAATATATATATATTGTTTTAAAACTAGGTTGAAAAAACTTGAAACGCCACGTTTTGTGGTTTTGTGCAGACATTCAAAACATAACCTTTCGAAAATGATGATGTTAGGGTCCCACCTCCTGTCGAACCAAGAACCCCAACATGACAGATGTAACAATGACAAATTACATGCTTGTGTTTGTGTTGCTGATGCCAGTTGCTCAACTACAGCAAAATCTTTGTATTCTGTATTACTTCAATGAACAGACAGGGCTGATGAACAATAACACTGCTTACAGTAGAACAGAGCAAAAGCCCTGAACTATTACACCAAATAATCTAAGAAAGGTTTTAATCACTTTATTGAACAGTTAACAGTACAAAAAAGCTTATTTTGCAGAATGAAAATAAACTGTATATATCAAGTATAGATTAAAAAACTGTGACAAATGGGAATAATTTTAAAAGACTGACACTTGTGTATAAATAAGCCTGATATGCAGGGAACATTGTGAGGAAAACACTTCCCTCCAGCTGTCCCTCGTGGATTACTGGGCCTGAATTTCTCCATTATTTGAACTGATGTGACTCCCAGTCAGCAGCAATTTAATGTGACACAATGCAGAAGTTCCATTTTGTTGTCAGTCCATAAAAAAATAATATTTTTTTTATTTTTTTATCCTGTATTAGCCATCTTCGTCTTTTGCTTCTTGCGTTTACAGTTTGGAACATCAGCTCCACGTCTTGTTTCTTGTTTCTGGTGTATTATTGTGTCAGCGTTACAGTGCCATGTACAGGCGTGGCATGGCTACTACAGCGTTTTGGGTTGCTGTGGAGTTCCCATGTGGATGAAGACTTATCTAGAGCTGGTTGCCATGTTTACAAGGATATCTTTAGAAACAAAAAAATAAAATAAAAAGGGTTGTTTTGGAAAAACGACACATCCGTGTTTTACAAGGCCTCAGATAGAAGAGGGTTCTGTTTTTCTCTGATCTGAGCTCCAACACAGAAAACAGCAAGTAAAACCCAAGACAGAGGGGTTCTTCAGTGAAAAATGCAGACAAACAAAACAACTAATTATTAAGCTGCAGGGAGCTGTTCTATCTATAAAACACTTGTTCTTCGAAAATATCAACATGATTTATTTTAAACAAACATCTGCTACCTTCCAGAGGTATCTGCAAGCCTCCCTCACAGCAAATTAGCATGTGGCACTTAATCACGTTTTACCACTGTGATAGAAAAATATCATCATTATTTTCCTTCTGGGACTGGATTCTGTTCACTTTACTGCATCAGATCATTATAGATTTTTCTGCATTTTTCTCATTGCTGGAGAAATTCACAGTTCACCCTGTACTTAGAGCCCAAAAACACAATGTTTCTTCTCCTGTGAGTTCACGGGGTGATAGAAGCGCCCTGCAGCTGTAACACAACAAAGCACGGATGCTATTTACACCAAAAACCTGAAAGCTTTGTAAGAAGCTTTGAGAAAACATGCGGCTGGAAAAAAATAAAACCTTTAGGTTTTTCAGGTAAAAATACATAAGGTTAATAGAATAAAATAAAATCATTACAGAAGTTGCTAATCTGGTTGGCATTTCATAGTGAGCTACAGTAATTGTGTTTAGGAAAGTCTTCATGTGGCTGATTAGTTAACGCACTTAAACTCTCAGTCTCACCACCGACGTCCTGTGTGTCTAAATAAGTCAATTAGCGACTAAATTGTTTAGTAATTTAGCACCAAGCTGTTTTCTTTAAGCCTTAACACTCTAATAGCTCTCCCACTGGAATGCAGCCTTGTAAACGGGTACATTTTGCTGGGAAAATACTGTACCGCCTCACTGAAACTCCACTCTAGACCGCAAAAGATTTTACAAGGTGAAATTGTTTGCAATTCAGCGCAGAGCCATAAAAAAAAAAAAAAAAAAAAAACGTGCTCTGCCAGACGTCTTGATTTCTACCCAAAAAGAATCCGGAGCTGTAAAAATAATGGGGTCAAGGAGGTCTGTGGTTCATAGCTGGTGTTCTGCAGGTCACACTCGTGAAAATGGAGATGGGAGCCCCCCCCCAAGCTGATGAATTAATTTGGATCTGCACCAGCTTGGCAAGGTTCTTCACTCGACATTTGCCGTGTCTGGGGGTGAGTACATTAAGAAATAGACACGCTGAGATTTGGCTTTTTGTGGAAGACCCTAAAGGACAACTGCAAAGACTTTTAGGAAAGAAACAACTTTTTTTTTTTGTTAATAGCTAAAAAGTTAGTTATGAGGAAAAAGTTTAGTTCTGACAAATATAAGAAGTGGCTTGGAGAAAAAAATACTGCAATGTGACGCTTGATATCAAGTAACAGCACACTGCCATTTGCTCAAACCTAAATTAAAAAGTGGGACGAAGAGAATCAAAGCAACTGCTGCAGCACACACCCATGTTGGGATTAAACTCTGCTCATGTGTTAGCCCACTTAGCAAATTGACCACTCAGCTCTGCCTCTTTGTTTCAGGGATCTAATCGGGCTTGATCTGCTCTCTAATCTTTCGTTCGAGTGATGCCGCTGTGCTTGACTCCAGGCCTCAATGGGCCAGTAAACAGGCTCTTAATATGCAGAGCAGAGACTGGGCTCAAAATGTCCGCACCAAATCAACATACATGAGGCGCGCTGGTTTCCAGCAGTCCATTTCCAGAACCCAACAGGGCCCAACACAATGTCAGGAGGTCCCAGGGGAAGCCTTTAGATGTAAAGCACCGTTGCATTCACGCCACACTCTGTTACACAACCACATTTTACTCACCTACTTCCAGACAGACTCCTACAGCACATAAGGGAACTATTATCTCCTACGCACCATCAATCACAGGTTTATAAAATGCCAAATGACATTTTTAAAGACATTTTTCTTTCTGAAAATACAACTACAGTGGATCATTAAACAAATAATGAATCAGTATTTTGTTACCGTGTGATACTAATAATTAGACTTTATTTAACATACAGAGGAAAACTGCATGTCTGTATTTACTATATGTGTAAATACATACCCATGCATGTATACTTTTTAATTATTTACATACAACTCCCATTAGAAGTGTGACCTAATGAATAGAGGTAGCAATCTTCTTCTTTACCACTTTGTATTTAAGATCTCTAGTCTCCTCCTCAAGTTTTACCTATTTTGACAGGAAACAATCTCGACTTACTTTTTGTCAGGATTTGGGTATTTTGTGTTTTTTTCTTTTTTGTAATGTTTCACTGTTCACCTGCCCTCAGCTCAGTAATTTTCCAGTCAGCCTGCCACGCCCATCTGCACCTGCCCCTACTTGGTAATCACTCACTTGTTTCCACTTCCTCGTCATCAGTCTTTATATTCAGTCCCTAGTTATTTTACCTCTCCTGATTCATTATTGCACTCACTATCTAGTTCTCCTTGTGTTACCTGTGATCTGCTGTTAAGGAAGTTTCTGATTGTTGCCACGTCAGCTTTTTGTTTTGTTTTATTTTATTTTATTAATCAATCCGTTTGCCTTTGAGCTCTTTGTGTCTGCCTGCATTCTGGGTTCCAACCAACACTACAACGAAACCTGATACTTGTAATAACATACTATATATTAATAAAACCAAGTGTCCCCACCTTCTCTTGTTGTTGGGAATTGAAACCAGTAGGAAAGAAGCTGCCATGAACCAGCTTGGAACCAGAGTCTGTGCACTAGGGATGTGGGGCTTTAAGTCCCAACTACTCCCCTGCGCACAGTCATGGTGGCACATGACCTTTCTTTAAAGCATGAAATAACTAATTCCGACTAAATGTATTAGAAAAATTAATATTTGAACATACAGCAGCAAAGTAAGAGCTATGTAAATCAACAAGCATTAACACTTGAAAGCAATGTTCCATTTATTTATGTAAAGGTGGGACTTAAAACTTGTACTGGAACCAGCTTGCAGCAAATAGTGGACCTGTTCTGGCTTCAGCTTCTAGGTTCTAGGCCAAAGTCTGGATATATACATATTTTGCTCATAACTTTGTGGATCACTAACACTAAAATGCTTAAAAATGAATGACGTTCTCTTAGAATAGTTTTGCTTGCTTAGTAATAATGAGCAACGGAAGCATGTTTCAAAATAAGCTAATGTGGTAAATAAAAACTATTAACCAGTATAGTTCCATAATCATTGTTTGGTACAAAACACTGTTGAGCTTAAGTAGATTGGAACAAGGTTTCCAAGACAGTGTTAGTACTTGAGCCAGTCAGACAAATAAACAACCATCATGATGTATTTATAATTTTACTAAACAGAGTGAAATGTACAACAGTAAAGCTGCATCCAGCACATCGATTCAGCCCTCCCCTCTTATTGAACACACACAGAATCGATACACGGCCATGCACGTTCAGTCACACTTTCACCAACTAGATTTAGTGATTTTTACTTTTTTTTTTTTTTCAGGCTTTGAGCTACTTAAAAAAGTAAACAACCAAATAAAATGAGCTATTTTTAGCTAATTTTCATAACTTTCTGTAGAAGACAGTCTCTTGCTCTGTCCCACTCCTTTGCGAGCTCAGAGAAGGAGAAGGAATTCTGCTGTGCTTCATTTTCCTCCGAGGTCTGCACTTTAAGCTGGGAATGATGTCACACCTGAGTTGGCCCTAATTATAAGTTGGAAACGCCGAAGGAATTCTTTCATCAGCAATAAAGTTGATAACAATGCACTACATTGTATTTTGCTCATCTAAACAGCACAACAACAGGTTCACTGATAGAAGTAGGACAGCAGGCTACTATGTGTGCAGCTGATTTAATGAGACACAAAGTGGCAGAAGTGCTACTGAAGAGTTTTTCTACTGCAGCTATCATACTGGATGCTGAACCTAAAGCAGGGGAGGTTCCTCACACTTTAAAAATTGGACACTGAGAATGTTGCCGTTGATTTTTTCTTACTGAGAAGTCAACTATTAGGCTTGAAAATGGAACACAGTAGAAGATTCTGTACATTACTGTAATGACCATAATACAGGCACACTACCAGTTGCTGGTGTAAGAAATTAAAAAAACGGTTAAATTCACCCATTTTTACTAGACTTTGAATATTCTAAAGTCCTTTCCCATCCCTAATATGGGCTAAATACCAACAATAGTGTAATTCAAAAGACTGCATTATTACAATTATATCCAAAGCTCTCAGCTCAAATATTTAAGGGCCCCACATACTCAGGCGTACTGTGCGTACTCCGTGAGCCGCACGGACTCCGCCCATACTGTCCGCAGACGGTTGAGACTTCATACTCGAGCGTACAGATTGCCTAAAATTCTCTTTAAATTCTTTATTTTTTTATAAAGTGTGACAACTTTTGGCTAGCTATTTAAATTCTTAAGCATCTTAAAAATAGCAAATACTTACTTCAGCAGGCACATTTGTCTCTGTCTCCCAGCATTTTACAAAGGTGTCCAGCTAAGACAGCATAGAAAAAATAGGTGGGACACCTCCCTTTTCCTCATCTCCACTTTTTCCTCTCATCTTCTTTCTTGCCTTAATAAATCTGTCCCTGAGGTACTTCCATTTAGCTCAACAAAGTGCCTCGTCCTTACCCAGGGTCTGAGCTACTTCCTCCCACAAATTTCTTGCTCTCTGAAAGTCCTTATATTCTCTCATTGATGTATCATATAGATTTCTATGTTTTCTAATCTCCTCTGTGAGACGCTCTTCAAAATTTGACTCCATTTTCACCCAGAAGATAGCGCAGATTCTCAACTGAGAGCGGTTGGTGTTGCATACAAAACAGTTCGATGTGAACACTGTTTCTCGCCAGGCAGTGTATTGTGCGACACAGAGTATGCGGACATGTCTGGCGGACGACCACTTCGAGTCCGCATTGAGTCCGCCTCAAGTACGCGCGGACCTCTGCGGAGTGAAGTACACCCGAGTGTGTGGGGGCCTTTAGTGTTACCTTTGACTAAGTTGACAAACATGATCATACTGTCATGCTCTCAAAGATAGTTTACCTAACTACGTCTGGTTGCAAGTAGATACAGACAACGATTAATCAGATAATCTATTTTAACTGGCCAGTATTGGCCACTTTTAAAAAGACTTAATCTTTGTAAATCGGATATTAAGTGGCAGACTTAATCAGTTACCAAGTAGGAAAATGAAGATGCAGCAGCAGCTACAACAAGCTCACTATTTTGTTTTTTTTTATCCAAGAATGCGCTTCTATTTATTTTTTAAGTGTCCAAGTTCTTCTAAGAGTTGTTAAATGCATGTTTATTTAGATTAAGCAATTATTGTTTTATTTTGTTAAATGAAAAATACATATTGACCAAAAATTTAAAAATCATGTTCATCGACCATTGACTGCCCTGATTTTAAAAGATTGGAATTCGAATTGGCCATAGAAAAAACGAAAAACCCATATTGGCCGACCTCTAGTTGCAAGTAGATGATAAAAAGTTTTGTGAAGTTTTCATGTAGGAATATCCGTCAAAACCAAACTTGTGTCTTTATTTTTTAGCTGAAGCCTCTGATTTTCTGATGCTAAATCTAATATCAATCTGACCCTAATGCTTTTTGTAACCATTTACATAACAAAACAGCTAAACTGGGGTGTTTTTGTATTGTAAGGTTCAATTCTGACACATTTACTGAAAAACTCAGATTCATAAAGCAGGGTGTGTTTCTTCTCTTTGCAGCTATGTCCTCTGTGTCCCCTGCCTGTCAAAAATGTCCTTCCTCATCCTCAGTGCCCTTCACTTTCATGTCCCAAGGGTCCCCTTGTAACCTTATCCATGCAGACATGCACAATACCCTTCAATGGGCACAAAGCCAATGATACCAGGCCCCTAATTCCTTTTTCTACATTTGTCACTTTTATTCCTGTGCTCTTTGTTCAGCTTACCTTTGTATGCATGAGTTATTCCAAATTGAGCCCACAATTGAAATGGAAATCATCCGTGTTTCTTAGTGACTTAAGGCCAATAACTTCTTGCTTTGCAAGGCATATCTGTCATGTTTGTTGTTCCTTTGAGAATCTTATGGTTGTGTTGCCCTTTTTGCCAAGGTTTTTAATATAAACACAGAAGTTAGCGCAAATGTACTCTGATTCAACAGCGGCATTATAAATCTGAGCTGACAAGCAAAAACCGGGACGGAATGATTGGAAAACAAGTTTAAAGCTGACAGCAGTGCACCATGGGATTAGAATTCCTCCCATAAAACTTCCCCTTATTGGCCTTCATTATTGCTTATGGTTTTCACGTGAGCGTAATCTCAGTTGATTAATTAAACATAAAAACTGCAATTTGAAAGCCAGATGAGGCTGAATAACACCACAAATCACAGTCTTTGTACTGGATGCCACAAAGGAGGAAAATACTCATAAACAACCTGTTCACGAGCAGCCCTGAGGCTGGAATAACAAAACAACAAGAGGTGCGTGGTCACTAGGACATTTATTATCAACAAAGCACTTTCAGTTTTTTTTGTTAATATCAGCACATGTAGGCAGCCATCTTCTCATATGGTATACCTGAAATGCCACAACAGGACAAAAAAAAATATATATAAATATATCGGCACATAGACCTCAACAAAAAAGGAAAAAAAAACATTAAAGCTGTGTAGTTGGCAGAAAACAAATAGAAGTCAAATAATGTGTTCTGTCTCAGAGAAAACAGCCACAGAGAAATTGCGATGACGGCTAAAACTGCAGCCTCGGGCAGGGACGTATGCATAACACACGGCCAGCTTTGGCTCCTGACCTCTTCTCCCCTCCTGCTGGGGAACGAAGCTCTGAACGGAGAAGATAACATTGACCACACCATGGGTTTGTCCTTCACTATTAACTTTACAAATTAATTGTCCGTGAAGTGCACATAGCCATTGATCATGTCAGCCTCATTGCCGCGATGATGCAGTGGCCTGGTAAATAAGAAATAAACCTTGATTCTGATGATCAGCACTTCTTATCGCTCCCTGCCACCATCCAATCCTTATCAGTGACATCACGCCCCTTTCCTAATCCCTCTTTTGAACCAGTCATTTGTATTATTATTTATATATATACACATGTATATATATTCACACATGCATATTGCAAGAAAACGGGAGAGGAAATGAATATTTCATGTAACCAAACACATTTCCAGAACACACTGTCTGGAAATGTGCCCCTTGCTGCTGCCACTGGTGACAGACATGAAAGAGGAGGACTCGGGTAGGGCTGAGGTGCAGCACTCTCACTTTTCTGCCCGCAGCACGTGGAGCACGAGTCCTCTCTATAATTGCTTCTAGTGCTTGAGCCTGAGCTGAACATCAATTAGGGCCCGGGCACTTGCTAGGCACCACACCTTCACCACGCATCTGTGCACCCACCATGAAGAACACGCTTGAACGCCTCAACACCAACAGATACCGCAGCCATGTTGACTTTTTAGCAAAGCCATCGGTAACACAGCTCAGATAAGAGGGCGGCTTAAATGGACAATTAGTGATAGTGTGATTCGCTTGCTGTTGTCAGACTGAGTTCTCCAATCTCTGAAAGCCATCTGATAGTCCAGATTTTATCCAACAAGCTGGATTACAACCTAAAATTACATTTCTCTTGCTGATAAGAGACCTATCCATTACAGACTATACACAAGCAATCAGCAAAGGTTTCAGGTGAAGTTGAAAATATATGTTTCATCTTTCCTGCTCAAATCTAGCCAACATTTTGCTGAGGCTTTGTGCTTCAGACACATGCATCTTTCAGACCCAGACCAGGTCTATGCTGCCCCTGGCAACAAAAAAAACTTTTTCCTTCCAACTCCTGAACCCTATACTGCACCCAGGACAATATAGGGACCATCATCACAAACACTGCTGCTGAAAGGCAAAAATCCAACTGTATAAACTAGTAAAAACAAAACTACTGTCAGACTATAGGGTATGATGCACTACCTCAGACCTTATTCTGCCTTTGGACATACAGCCAGCTTGAGTTGCTTCAACCAAACTTTTAAAAGGGTAAAGTCTTGTTGATGTACAGGAGAAAGTTTGATCTGAGCAGAGACAGAGCAGTAAAGGTACCATCTCACTAGGCTTTGACTCAGAATTGCAAGAAAATAGGTGAATTTTTCATTGCAGTCTTAGTGAAATCTGAATGCTTGCTACCAAGTGACCAACAAGGATACATAATCCCTCTAGTAAGCTCTGGATTTCTAGGTCTGCCCTGAGGTTTCCTCCTAGTGGGACATTCCTAGAAAACCTCCAGAGGGAGGTCCCCACATGCCCCAACCTCCTCAGCTGACCCTTTTTTTTAGGAGCAGCGCTACTCTGAACTCCTCCTAGATGACAGAGAACTTTACCTTATCTGTAAAGTCAGAGGAGAGCTCCCTCAAAATACACTCTTGAGACGGGTTGAAGGCACCCCCGACAAAGTTGAGAAAAGTTTGAGATGGGATTCAAACACCTGTGGCATCTTGTGTGAGAAAATTTGTTTGCATGGATTTTTAGAAAATTCAAGCAACAAGACTGCAAGCTTCTGCGACTCATGCAAGGAAGTTGAGAACCCCTGTGAATGTTTCAAGACAATTTGGAGACTCCCTCACAAATGCTGTTTGTCAACTGGTCACCAACAGTCGCAGCCCACTGAGACACGACCTTTAACTGGATGTCTCTCTGCTCCATATGCGCAGACATTTGCTGTGAACTCACGATCTGCTGTGTGTGTGAGCTCTGATTAAAAGTCTGTGTGTCGGCAACCACAACGGATGTTCTGTTTGCTGTGTTTGGAAATCTCAGTGATTAAACGGATGATTAAAGGGATGAAAAAGGGCCCATGAAATGTGCCAGGTCGGAGCTGCATATTAAGTGGCGGACGGGCTGGCTGACATGGACCGGCTGGGAGGGAGATGGTCGACACTTTGCCTGTCCAATTACTGGCTCTCGCTCAAAATGTTTGGTGAGAAGCATTCGACCTACTTCTGGACACAAAGCACGACTGCCCTGAATACAGAGGAGCTGGGGACCACGTGTGATGACAAGTGCTATTAGAGGCTGTTGTCTTTGGCCTAGAAATTTAATTTAGGCTTCTTCTTACCTGATGTGTGATCATTCATTGGCTAGGAACACTGGAGAACTCATGTGCTTGGCCTGTTGGGACACAATAATAGGCTCTACAGATAGAAGACGATTAAAGGCACTAATGGCACACTCACCTTCACAAGTTCTTCATGTTGAACATTAGGCACATCACCAGTGTCAGAAGCAGCACCACAGCATGAATAATGTCTTGCTACCACTTTGTTTACCACAGGAGACTCAGATTTTGGAGACAATATAGGCCAAGTTGAGTGTTTTCTGAGCAAGACAAAAACGCATCAAAGAGAATACAAACACCAAATTATGGGTGAAACACGGAGCATTTCAGTTTCCTGGGATTCCCTCAAAGGCATCGTCTGCAAGGAGACCCCAAAAACAACAGTGAGAAAACAGAACGCTTGAATGTGCAGCAGTTCCATATAAGCCACAATAAATTAGCATACCTTGTAAATATTCATAATGACGGAATCTCTAAGTCAACCAAGAGAGATATGGCTCCTGCAAGAGCGTATCAAACACACCAGGCACACACATAGGCAACAACTGCTCCAACCACACCCCATCAATTACAGAACCCCACAGATAACTGCCACCAATCTTCTGATTTAAAAGTCACTCCAATGCAAATTTAATCACACAAATTTAACTCTCATCAGTCATTGTAATCTCCTCGGCATGTAGGCTTTGCACTTCTCCGTCAAACCACGGAATGAGATGCTGTTTCCTCAAGAAAGCTTGAGTGATCGATTTGTGTAAATGTGTTTGTCGCTTAATTCCTGTAAACAAACTCCTATAAGGCTGCTTCTAGTAGTGTTTGACATTGCTCACCTTTTCACAGAACTCATGTGCTGAAATTAAATAACGTACAAGCCTGCACACAACACATGGCTGTAATGTTTGCCCCAACAGGACTTGTCAACATAATTTCTTCCCTTTATCACATAAATGTCAGAGTGCCTGCCCTATTTTACACTTCACTTAATGTACGAACTGCCAACAGAGAAAGACTGAGCACCATTCACACTGCATATAATTCAGCCCTGTGATTCTACCTACATCAAGAAAACCAATCATGACCACATGCAAGCCAGAAAAGCAGGATAATCTCTAGTCATTGGTAGTCAAGAAACTTTTTATCAATAGACCATCAATTTATAATCACAAACTTTAGTTAATCTTCATAACATGAATGATTTCAAACCGTATTAGGGCTTCACTGTTATGTTTTATGCCAATAAAGAAAGATATATGAGCTGTTCAGCTAGCTTAGCTTCTCACTAATACACACAGGTGGGCGACATGATGATATTATGTCGTGAGTGATTAGAATGTGTTGGTGAACTGCCAAAGCAGAGAAATTGTAGAATCAGGCACATTCTATCTGTTGTAGCGTCCGATGATTTCCTCTATACAGTAAACAACGAGGGAATTGCAGAGTTAGATATTAAAAATGTAAGTTACTGTAAAACATGTGACATCACAGAATTTATTAATAGGTTAATTTTTCTTTAAAAATCTAAGTGTTTTTCGCATTTGACGTTCCCAGTGAACAAGACTATTTTGGAGCCGCTGCAGGCTCCTGTAGCCTCCTGCCTGTGTGATGTAAAGGTGGGGGGTGGGGGGTGGCACTTACTGAGAGTGCAGGGCAGAAACCAGAAAACACAATGTTTGACACTAAACACAATGTTTACAGAATTAGAAAGTATGAATAATATCTATGAACAACTGTTGGGTATGTTTTCTCGCCACATAGTTGATTGCAAATGCAACAAAATGTATAACGGCGTGATTAACCAGTGATACCAAAAGAGTGGAATTAGC
The DNA here is from genome assembly GCA_028566095.1 of Kryptolebias brasiliensis. Classification (NCBI taxonomy): domain Eukaryota; kingdom Metazoa; phylum Chordata; class Actinopteri; order Cyprinodontiformes; family Rivulidae; genus Kryptolebias; species Kryptolebias brasiliensis. Next base: position 25,924,011 of record JAOXNZ010000166.1, on the reverse strand, counting down.
TTATGCTAGCTTTTCACTTAAGCTAGCTCAAGCTAACATTAGCTTAACACCCCAGCTAACCACGTGTAAAGAGATTAGCAGAAATGTGAGCAGAGTTTATTACAGACTTTGTAGTAGGGGTGTGCAGATTTATCCAAATATTAATATCATTCATACCAATGTTGAATGTTGCATTGGCTCGATACTAGCATGATGGGACTGGTACTTTAGTTAGTTTCTCTCTCTACTTTCACTACAATGCTCCTGTTCCACAAGTGCAGTGGAAAGGAAAGAAAATGCTTGATTGTCTTTCTGAACAAAACCCAATGAAAAATTTTGAATTGTAAAACATTCATTTCCCACTTTGTACTCAAATTCAGTTATTAACAGTAATAGGTTGAGGGTTTTTTTGCCTGAGAATTTTTCTTAAAATTCATCCTGGATTTAAAAATGCAAATAATCAGCTAATTAACAGTAGAAAGCAAAACTCTGTCCTTTAATAGTCATGAAATATTATTCAGATTTAGCATATGACATACCGCTCTCCCCTGTAGGTCACCTACAGGGGAG
>JAOXNZ010000166.1:25900379-25910998 GCA_028566095.1 Kryptolebias brasiliensis | reverse complement strand
TCGGATGAGAAGTGAAATGTCTTCAACTACAAAATACAAGTCCAGTTGTTTTTGTTTTTAACCTTTTTTGGATTCACCATGTCCTGGATGACTGAGAATCTACAACAGCATATTTAACAATTTAGTTTTAGCTTTTTTAACCAATTTCATCAAAGTCATTCAGCACTAAGAATTCACACTACTCTCATTGTAAAGATATTACAACAACTATAGAAATATATTATAAGATTACAAAGATCCTTTTCTTCCTAACTTCCTGGCTTTTGATTGTAATCTTCCCATCCCAAATCTGCCCTGCAACTTAAATCATGCACTGCATATAATTGTGAAATCTAAAATCTGCTCTTGCAAATGTCGTGAGACCACAGTAGCTTGGTGGTCAGTGCTGCGATCTTGTTATGCTGAGGTTGTGGGTTCTAATCCAGGTTGCATCAGGGAGGGCTGACATAAAACAGTTGCCAAATCTTTCATGCACCTTTGCTGGCTGTGGCGACCCCTGCAGAAGGAAGCAGACAAAAGTAAATCCATGTTCTTGTAAATATTGTTTTAAATTATAGTTTGTCATTTTCAACTTTGTAAGTTGCATGGAAAAGTGCTTCTGTACATCAAGGTCCTCCTACAAGAACTAACTATAAGAGACATGAAGGTTCTGATTGTTAGTTGTAGTTTCCAGTATGCTATAGGCCATATTGCAGAAATACATTATGGGAGTCAACACAGAGATAGACTGAGCAGATGGAGTATTATTTTTGGGAAGGGGGGAGTTGTGATTTATCGCATGGAGATTTTCTCCCAGTTGCAGCAAAGGGATGAGAATAAAGCAGAAGCATCTTCCATTTTCTCCGACGTGTCGGTGTGGGAACAACATGTGTAGCTGCCCCTCCCCTGCTATGCTTAGGAAGCGCTGGAGGCACAGCTCTCAGTTCGTAATTAATATCAGCAGCAGGTTGGAAGAGGGCGTTTCTCCGTGACAGGTTGCTCTTTGCGTAGAGACGATGCTTTGCTCTGCTAGTAGAACTCCATCATATGTCTTTGTGGAATCATTCCCTCTTTATGAAAGCGACTTGGAGCATCCTATCATTCAATAAAGGCTGGGAGATACCGTGGTGTCTGGGTGAAAGCCGTTTCCATAGCAATCCAAATATTGCTGCAATGAAATCTGAGGTACAACAGGAGACTGGTGCCAACAGACAGTCAATCATTTAACAAAAGAGGAAATGGGGAATAAGCTTCTCTTCTCTTTTCCTACAGTTATACAAGTGCACTTGATAAAGATCGCGTGTTATCACTGGATGTGAGCATATGTGTTTTTTACAAACGTATGAGCGTAGCTGTCTGCTGAGGTGGGACAATTAATTTCCACTGTTAAAAAGAAGCAATTCTCCTGATCTATTGTTCTTTATTGCAGAAAATTAGACAAATCAACACAGTGGAAGATAGACACTTCAAATGAATTAACAACAAGCAAAGAGCTTTCTAGATTTAATTTTATATAGGAACCTTTACCCACTATACTTAATTAACAACACAGCATTCTTTCATGGAATACAAATTGCATCCTACCTTTTATTGTAGAGATTTAGACTAAGGGTGTATTCACACCTGATAGTCTGGGGACCAAAGTTGCAACATTTGTTACATTTTCAGCTGGTGCAGTTTGCATTCACACTGCACTGAGTCAATCGAGCCAAACCCTTTCAGCAACCTGCCCCCGCCCCTCGCCTGTGGTGGCGCTGCACCAAGAACTACTGAAGGAAACGACACAAAAACCTCTGAAGAAGACACTGAGCGCAACTTCCTTCTTTTGGAAAAGTGAACAAAAATGAAGTGGCGTCAAATTTTAGTGATTTTAGGATTTCTGTTCTTCACTCAACATCTGACCACGAGCTTTTTCTCCCGCTAGTGGTAGAAACACACGTTTGTTTTGGTTCTATTTACCCAGAAGGCCCTGTGCTATAGTCTGCTTCCTGTTTTTGGAGTGGTCTCCGGTCTCCTTACATTCACATATGCATTTGAACTGCGCCAGAGTTCACTTCAACCTAACTGAGACCTGGGTTTTTAGGTGGACCAAAGTTTGCTTTTTTGGTCCGCATCAGAGTTTGATTGCGCATTCACACCTCCCCAAACAAACCGGACTTTCTAGGCAAACAAACTAAACAAGGCTGGTGTGAATGCACCCTAACATCATATGTGGAGAAATGTGTTATTGTCAAGGTTTGACCAAAATGGCTCTAACTCTATGTGCAATCTCAGGCAGTACTGCAATATCTCACGTGACCTATTAGCAACTGTCAGCTACTACCACACCAAATATTAGCTCAATATTTGTAAAATACACTGCTGTATAGCCAATTTACTGTTAGCTAATAATGATTAACTGTAGTGCTCATCTTGTGTTTTAAAAACTTAACCAGTTACAGATGTTCATTTAAGGACCCCAAAAGTTAATCAGTAGCATTTGTACACCCAATGATTGCTTAAAATTGATAAAAGTTTTAAATAAATTTGAGAGATTTTGGTAACTGATAGAGTTGAGTTCAATAGTTAATGGCAAATTTTTTAACACAAATCTTGCTCAATCAATTAGTGCACATAGTTTAAGTTTGGGATCAGTTTCAGCTACTACCATACCAAATCTCAGCTCAAAATCTGTAAAATTCACAGATTTTTTTTTGTCAATTGTGTTTGCTGAGCTCACTTTTCAGTGGCGGCCATCTTGAATCAGGTTAACCCCAAATCTTGTGTAGATGTCAGCCCACTTATATCATTTTGAAGATTTCATTAAAATCTGTTCAGCAATTCATGAGATATTTTCAGTACAGACAGATGAACTCTCTCACTCACATTATTCGCCTTTTGCAGCACACAATAATAAAAATGCAACTTGGCATGCATGGTAAGTATCCAAACCAACTGCAGCAAACGAGGATAGGCCCAGGTTGCTACTCGTCTCTTGTGAAAGAATTTACCAGTAGATAATTAAATTTTGCAGTGGTTGAATGCAACACAATGACTGTGTGATCATGCAAATAATTGCCTGTCCGCTTGTACCAGGGCAGAAAGGTTGACATCTCTTCAAAGACAAGTGGGAGCATCTACATCTACCCACAGACGTGTTTGGATATGAATCCATTACCGTGTGAATGGATGCTTTGGGTAAACATCATCAGCGCTCTGATAAGGAAGCTGTCTTACAGCAGCTTCTCTACAATGAGAAAACATCCTTCCTTTTCCTGACCAGGCCCGCAGGCAGTCCCAGATGAGATTTGGAGGTGGTGTACCGGTGTTACCCTTCATTCACGGCTGCACAACTCTCTCGGGGGAAGTGCATAGGAAGCTAATAGAATTGGGCCCATGGGATAACAGAGGCATTCCTTTGTCTGTTTCAATTAAATGTCTTGGGGAGCCATCCGGGTGTGCATGCATGTGTGTGGGTTGGGGGGACTGTGTGTTTGGTAGCAGGGCAAATGCTACCCACAAGGGAGTGGAAAGATAGGTAATAACCAGCAAAGTGGCTTTAAAGGGGGCCTACAAGCGATCAATAAGTTTAGATCCAGAACCCTATCTAATCAAGTCCCAACCCCTGAGGCAAATTTAAAAGAAACAGAGAAAATCAATAGAAATAATCATTCACATTTGCTTCATTGTCTTCTCACTTTCTCATTAATACAGTGTCTGTAGGATTATCCAGAGTTATAAATCACACGTTCACACACACCTTTTTTCATCTGCAAAGATAACTTTAAATTAAAGGCCTAGCACAAACATATATCAACCACCACTTTTAATGCCAGAAATGACAGCTTGGTAGCTGTTTTGGTCAAACCTTGAAAATAACATAATTCACAGTCTCAAGCAATATCCTAAGATGTCATGCTCAGGGTATGTGTTGTTATGACAGCATTTACACTCTTAAAAATTTCTGTAAATTTACAGCAGAATTCTAGCAGTAAAATCCTGTTATTTCAAAGTAGAATACAGTAGAATACCTTAAAAATTTTTATTTCTCTGTTGTCAAAATCAAGAATGACAACTGCCAGTAAATTCCCATAAAATAATGGTTCAATACAGTATTTTTTCTAAGATAGACATTTTTCTTTGGTATTTGCAGTTGACAATCAGCATTCATCCTCTAATTTTAAAGCATCAAAAGGGTAAGTTAAATCACTCTGGAGAATGTGAATTATGGTTTTGCATGGTTTAAAGACAATTTAGACCAGAGTTTGTGCTGTTATGTCATTTGTCATTGAGTTTACTTTGGACGACCAAATGTCTTGGGCCACAGTCAGGTAGGGATTTTATGGTGGAAAGTTAATTATGTATTTTTAGTATTTAGCCATAAGCCAACTATTTTGTGCCTAAGGTGTGTCTAATACAAAAGCAATTCAGAATCACATTTTTGTCTCTTTCATCTTTCCATAGCTGTAAAGTGAGGCTAGCGTTAGCATCTGAACTTAACCTATGTTGCCACTAGCTGAGCATAGAAACACAACACTGAATGTAACATTAAATACAGCTGATTCCCATCGCTGAAAAGTGAATTTTGCTGTAGCTTTTTAAATTTAGTTTTTGTTGGCTTTTTAGTTACTTTTTATTTTATTGCAGGTTACTTATACGGGCCACAATTTTACTCTGTTCCTGGACCACATGAAAGGTACAGTTTGAATTTGCTGGTATTCTAAACTCAGTATATTACTGCCAGTTTTATATTTTTTGAAACCCCGAAATTTGAAAAAAGAAAAGAAAAACAACATTCCATTGTTGCATGTCAAATGTGATGTTCAAGTGTGGTTTTTCCGGATGCAGCAGAGTGTTTAGTAAATTTCCATCTTTTAAATATTCTGTCCAGATAGTTTTCCAGCACAAGGCCAGTGACAGATTTGATAGAGATCACATTTAGCCTTCAGTGTAGACATAAATAGGATCCCTGCTCTCATAGCTGATTTGCGAATCAACTGGCCTTACCTATTTACACAAAGGGGAATCTGTTTTCACTTAGAGTTGCTGACTGATGTTCCCATCCTCCATGCCCTGGAACTGTAAATTGAGGAGTGTGGTAATGCAGTTTTAGAGTACTTCCGCACTAAAGTAAGACTTCCAGTGTACAGACAATCTTGGCTCAAAAGGCAACTGGTGACTTACCATTCCTTATTATCCAACTGTTGATGCCCCATTTCAATGAGTCACCTGACGAGCTGATGCTGACTACTGATGTAAGATCATTGTGAGTAAATAATACAAGTTTTATCCATTTTTGCATATGCACACTGATTTTCTAATGTACACTTGTCCATGATATACAGAAGTATGCAAAAGCAGGAGATGTTGAAACCAGCCTAAGTTTGCCAGCCAGCCCTCATCTGATATAGTGTAAGTGCAGAACGATTTCTCAGTATTTACAGGTTTTGCTTAAAACGTCATGCTTTTTCCCTAATTATATATATTAGTCTTTAAAAAGAATATTTACACAGAATAAAAAGGAAGACTGGAAGGCAATCTCCTTAACATAACTAAAAAGCCATTATTAGAGTAGCTTTGTCATGTTGACCTTAAATTAATTCACCTCTGATGTGTCAAAGTATAGTATCTAAAAAATGTTTGAGGAAAAGTACAACAAACACTTCTGTGTCTGTCCATCATAGGTGGCAATGAGCAACTAGTGGCTGGATGGATGGTCAGCGCTGAAGGCCAAATCATCTTTGAAGGGGTCCAGCCAACATTTGTGACAGGACTTGCAGCAGTGTTTGCCACTTTCTACATATTAAACCTGCAATATCAAGATGAGGCGGCTAAGACTTTGGAGTTCATTCTGCGGTAAAACTACACTATGATTTTATTATTTTAATTTGAAAACACTTTACAATGAGTAAAATATAAACAATGAAAATATTTAAAAGCTGTAAAGGAAGTTATAGTTATCAGTTGACAAATTTGGTGATGTATTATCTTAATTTATTTAAAACCTGCATAATTTCTCTAAAATAGCTAAATAAAACTTTTTATATTACCTTTACCTTCTGCCTTCAAAGTGCCACACTGTTTATAATCTCCAAGTTTTTCTCTCTTTGGATTGCATTTTAGGCACTTCATTGGGATTAACCCAGAAAGGGGCACAAAGACCAGCCATGGAAAGATGGTATCCAAAAAGACAGCCAAGATAATTCAAAAGAAGCTGCAGACGGTGAATGTGCATGTTTCAATCCTGATCAAAAACCTGATGGATTTTGAGTGGCACTTCATTTAGGTTAGTTGTTGTGATTTTTTTCTTTGAAATATTTCTGTTTCTAATTTATTTAAGGTCTAAATATTTTTTTTTCCATGCTGGATGGTGCCCTCACCTGCATCTAAAAAAGTAAGTGCCACTTGGACTCTTGAAAACCAGTAATAGTTCACAGCTTAAACCCTACAATTTGTTCCAGTGGTTCACAAAATATTTTGCTAACAAACAGGGTTGACTCCAAAAGTTAATGCTAAATTTTTAAGCCAAGTATCTTGTGTAGTGAGTGACACTTGAAGTGTGTGTTGTAAATTACTCTCAACTACAACCACACCAAATATTAGCTCAATAGCTGAATAAATTACTGTATTGTAGACATTTTTGTGTTTTATTAAGGTCATGTGGCTAGAGAGGCCATTAAAAGTTAATTAGTTGTACATGTACATAAAATGAATATTTCCTAAAGGAGTCATTAAAATCTTTCCAGTAGTTAATGAGATATTTTGCTGAGAGACAGACAGATTTGACTATATAATATGGTAATTTCATTTCAAAGACTGATGATTAAATTCATCCTGCCATATAACCACTTTTAGGTCAAACTGCCATATAATTTAATTACTTTTTGCCTGAGCTTTGCAAACATTAGCTAACAATGTATCTTTTGTCTGTTTGTGTTACTTTAGCAGTTTTTGCAGTTATTTATATAAGTAACAGCTTATATAAATCATATCAAATTAGATTTACTGTCCTTTTGCTTTACACCATACCATCTATCCATCTGTCCATCCATCCTTTTTCTGTTACCTTTTCATGGCAGGGATGCTGAGACAACAAGTCCATTAGACAATAGGTTGAGGAGGGTCTTCTCTTGGGTCTCCTCCCAATGGGACATGCCTGGAAAACCTCCAAAGAGTGGCCCCCAGGAGCTATCCTAATCAGATGCCCCAACCACCTCAAATGACTCTTTTTCAATGAGGAGTAGTAGCAGCTCTACTCCCCAGATGACAGAACTCCTCACCTTATCTCGAAGGCTGAGCCCATCCAACCTATGAAGGAAACTCACTTCAGCAGCTTTTATTTGAGATTTCATTCTATTTTGACCATATGCGAGGGTTTGAATGTAGACTGAACAATAAATTGAGAGCTTTGCCTATTGACTCAACAGCCTGAAGCATTGCCCTCATTACTGTGGACGAGGCCCTGATCCATCGATCCAGCTCCTGCTCCATCCTACCATCACTCATGGACAAGACTTCAAGATACTTGAACTCCTTCACTTGAGGCAGAGACTCATTCCTGGCCCAGATGTAGTTACATGTAAATAAAAAAAGAGTTTCTCTGAGACTAAAAATCAAACACAAAAATACTTTTGACACTGGCCATAGTTTTCTTTGTATTTTTTGTCTTTCAGCTGCCTCCTTCTGAGGAGTTGCCACAGTGGATCATCTGCCTCAGAGTCTTATTTCCACAGACACCTTGCTGGTTAACAGCATCAAAGATGGTCATTGATAACCTGGGCCCTGACCACTCCGGTAAGGCTGTTTCATGTTTATTTTGGCACAGGATTTACACCCTCACCATTTATCTAGGCCTGGGACTGGCACCAGAAGTACAAAGAAAATGATCCTCTAATGGCTGGGTTGACATTGGCCATTATAAAGTCTCTGAAAGCTTATTAAGAAAACTTGTTTCTTAGTTCAAAGGGTTATGATATCATGGGCAACTGTGCCTTGCAGCATGTTTTGACTCCTGGCTGGGGTCTTCCTGTGTGATGTTTGTATGTTCTCCTTGTGCATGTGTGGGTTTTCTCTGGGTATTCTGGTTTCCTCTTTCACTCCAAAACATGATGGTTTTATGGCAGCTCTAAAATTGTCCCTAGGTGTGAGTGTGCACACAAATGTTTGTCTATCCCGTTCGTCTTTGTGTTGGCCTGGTGATGGATGCATTCTTCTTCCCACCCAATGGCCTCTGGAAATAGGCACTAGCTCCCCACAATCTGAGCAGGAACGAGTGGATAAAGAAAATATATGTATAATATATGTAAGTGACAAGGGGAGAAGCTGTGGTAAACTGAATGTAATACAAGGTCAAATTAGAGGACAGTGTGAGTTACTTTCACACAATTAACTGAATGACAAGCTTGTTTGGTTGCTTTTTTCCATAGGTTTGGAAAAATAACTAGAACTTCTGCACTTTTTATAAAAAATGCAGCACTTTTGATTGTAAACTAAGTTAAAAAAACTGCAATCAATGTGATTGTCCATAAATCCGGAGGCTGCTGCTTTGATCTCTGGCTTTCTCTGTCAACATGCCGAAGTGTCCTTGAACCAAATACTGAACACCACATTGCCATCGATCTGTTCCTGACATGCAACTCACATTGGGTAAAATTTTTTGCTTAGTGAGTGCAGTGTGACAGAATATTATCTTCCAGTGTTTTTCATATTCAGCACTAAAAGCAACCATAACCCGATCCCTAAAGTGCATTTTTGATATTTCTAATTTAACCCTCCTGAAGCCCTCATAAAATCGGGTTCATATGACCCCCAAAGGCCACAGGAGGGTTAAGCTGTCTAAACAATTCAGGGGTACAATCATGGACTTTTATAAGGTAAACACCAAAAAGAAATGTTTTGAGTGTCCTGTAACTCAAGCTAAATTATACTTCAAAGGCCTGCTTGAAACACAATACGCTTTATTAAGATCTAAGTTTACACTGATGTCGACATCTAGTCTGAACAGAGGAAATGAGGTGCAGATAATAAACAGCCCAGCATTTCAAAGCCAAAACCTAATCAACAGTTTGTTTGGAACGGCTTGTGTCTGCAGTATGTCTTGGTGCAATTTACAGCGTGCTGCTTTACACTTTCTTTCCTGTGTCGCACCACCAGAATGAGGCATCCTGGATCTTGTTGCCCGTCTGATGAGGACATACATATAATCTGATCTCTGGGGGGCCGGGGGGAGTCAGTGTGTCCGTGAGGCACAGAGATTCACAGAGTGGCTGTCCATCAGGAGGCCAGCAGCAGAGATTCAGGACTGGTTTATGTCACTTTGACAGGGAACAGAGAGGGCCATGCTGGTGTCAGCGGGACACCAGACACTCCAACAAGCCCAGTTGCTCTTCCTCCCCCCTTCACCAACAGTGTCTCCTTTAATGATCCCTACCGACAGAGCCTCTCTTTCACAACCCTGCCTTGTACATCTGAGTCATTAATGCGTCAAACTGATGTAATCTATTTAATCATGTCTTGCATTGATTAAGCCTCATTATTTCTTTATTAACATTAGCAGCTAACAGTTTCAAGTGATTTCAGAGCGGAAATGTAATCGGCAGTATATTGTCCAGGTAAGAAAAGAGAATGATGATTAAAAAAAAATTAAACCACTTCTTTCTTTGTGTATGAAAAAAAGATGGCTGGTTTAGTTGCCATGGAGACATAGGCGAGGAGGAATCCAGGAAGTCAATTAGCAATCTGGCTGCATCTCATTAAATGCTGTCTGGCGGTGGTGAGTAGTCAAGGTTGGGATTTATTTATCTGGGAGGACTATTCCTTTAAGCATTCATGAGCGTCTTTTAGTGCTGCTTACTTGAACGGGCAGCAGTCCATTTACAATTCTTGCATCTGTGACCTGTCGTAAGTGGGAAAGTTTACGATTTAAGGCTCGATTTAAACAATCCCAATGTGGCTATTGTTGATCTCAAATGAGGTATAATCTAGATAGGCCACATGTGTTTGTATCCACTTACTTTGGTGGAGCCTGAAGGGGCTAGCGGGCTATAAAAGACGCTGTTGATAAATCTGTCAGGGAAACAAAGTTCTGAAAAGGCACACCCAAACACAGACATTAAGCCTTCGATAATATGCATGAACCCCTAAAAATACTCTGAAGAAGTTGCTTGCTTTTTCTGTCTTGCAGCTCTATTGTGTCTCTGAGGACCAAGGGGTGGAGCATGTGTGGTAAACACCACCCCTGTACCAACCCCCCAATGCACCAAAGAGCATCCCATGATAGTGCATTGAATTCCAAGCAGCATGCAGGCACCAATGTAATGAAATATGAATTAATCAAAGACAGTATGCAGCTTATCACCTGCACAGGATATGTCAGAGCTTTTATCAAGTTACTTCATCAGGCAAAATGCTAATGCATTCTCTGTCCATTATCAGCGCCCTGACCAGTTTCATTGTGAGATCTGATGAATCCACCAGCACAGACCATTCAGCCATTCATCCATTTACTTGTGGCTCTTGGCAGGCAGAGAGGCTTCCCGTCATTGTGTCTGACAGGCAGATGACATCAGCATGCCCTCGGGCAGCTAGAGATGCGACGTGGCTTCCTCATCAAGCAAAATAAAGCAGAACTTTGATGGTATCATCTTGGAGTCGCAACCCCC
>JAOXNZ010000166.1:25878230-25895970 GCA_028566095.1 Kryptolebias brasiliensis | reverse complement strand
CTATTTATAGTGTATTTATAATTCTAAAGTGATGGGTTTTTTGCACAACTAGACTTTTTTCTGCTGTTCTGCTTCTTTTAAATTAAAGTTGAGAATTACTAACAATGAGCTGCTGGTAACGAGCTGTTGTTAGTAATTAATTAGCTGGTTACTGGCCTCCGTAGCCAGCCTGCTACAGGCTGTATATATTTCACCTGCTAACATGCTAACTCTTTTAGCTTGTTACAAATGTTTGTTTAAAAACAGTGTTACCTCGAAAAGAGAGACAGGTGTTACCTCTCTGGTAAACAGGCCATGACTAACTGGGTTGTCAGCGGTATAAAACCTACAACCAACCAACAAAGTCTTTTTTTAACAAGCATAAAAGTTTAGAGGACTCCCCCCTTAGCTATTGTACATCATTGAATGATGGCTCTGAGCAACAGGTAAGAGGTAAGAAGGGAGCGCTGATTGGTGCTCCATGTGACCAGAGGGGGGAAAAAAACTAATCAAACAAAAACTGCATTGTTTCTGGTATCTTATTAAATGCATTATGAACAGTATGAAGGAAAGATTTTGTGGCTTTGACACTGTGGTATACAATGAAACTTGTTATCAGCTCATGCCTAGTTCACAATTATACAGTGCCTTTTTAACATTTCCAGGTTCTGCAAAGCACTTCATAAAATTTCTCATTCACACACACAGTGTGAGTCCTTTCAGTTTAATATTTTACACACTATATTAACTCACTCATACCAATAAGCATATCGGAGGCAGTGGGGGAGTCAGTGTTCTGCTAGAGGACACTTCATCAAGAGCATGGGATCAACCTCCTGACCTTCCCATTGAAAGACAACCTCCCTACCACTGGCCCAAACTGTCCAGAGAGACAGAGCTGCACTGACCCTCACTCTGTGTCTTCACAAGATAATCCATTCAATACTTGCCTGAGGAGTCATTGGCACAGTTCATGAAGTGTCAAAGCGTATTCTAGTATTTCATATTTTGCCTGAATAGCTGTTTCAACCCTTTAGCTGCTAAAGGATGGCAACAAATGTAAGATATTAGATGCAGGGGGCCAAAACGAGGCCCTTTAGTGAACAAAAACATAAAATAGCCTTGCAGTGAAGACCTTGAGATACTGTGCTGAATATTTTCACTCAGCTAAGTGAATTTGTATTTTTGAAACATTGTTGATATTGCTAACATTATTCTATTTGGCTGTTTTTCATGTCTTTTGTTTGTTCAGCCACAATGACATTTCTATGATCTGTTTTACCTTAACTAATATTTTAGTAAAATTTGTCAACATGCAAAACCGTATATTGTACAGATTATTGTGCCATAAAAGGAGGATATTGTGTTTGGTTTGCCAACTCCAAGTTAATTATTGGTACAATTGGAAATGAGCATAATACTGAATAAAATCTTTAAAGAAATGAAAGTAGCATTCCTTGAAGGAATGCACATTGCCCACCGCCTTGCATACAAAGGTTTTAAACTAAGATCTCACACAATCTGTTCATACTCTAAGTATATGATGGGAATGACTCTCAGCTACTACCACACCAAATTTTAGCTCAATATATTTAAGAATGACTGAGCTGTAGCCTCTTTTTGTGTTTGCTAAGGTCAATTAGCTGTGCTGGTCACCATAAATTGGGTTGACTTTAGAAGCTAACCACCTGTAAATGTACATCCAATCATTGTTTTAGAATTTCTTTAAAACCACCCACTGGTTCATGAGATATTTTGCTAACAGATGAACAAAAAATACATAGTCATACACATAAACACAGGCAATAACATGATTGCCCGCTTTTCATGGTGGTAGCTGATAATTATCCCAATATTTTATCAAAGCTAATGAGCACCTTTTAGTCTAGAAGAGCTGCTTCTCTTGCAAAGAAGGAGATAAACTCAACCTAAGATTACTGAATAAAAGCAAGGCACAAGATCAGAAAGACGTTTAATAATTATTAATAAGGTAGATTATTATCACCTGCCTTCAAAGGCAGAGCGATAATATATGTCTGTACCGTTAGCAAAATATCTCAGGAGTCACTGAACAGATTTTAATGACACTTTCAGAAAGTAATGTACATCTATAATTACTACAGATGATTGATCTTAGCCTACATAAAATGGCTATACCTCAGGGATTTAGCTCCAATTGATTGATTTTGGAATGTTTTTAGTGTCCCATTGTGGAAGTCATTATCCATCCATTCCACCATCCTGCCATCCATCCATCCATTGATCCATTTCAGAGTTGCAGGGACCTGTTGCCTACCTCCAGCTGTCATTGGGCAACAGGTAGGGTACACTCTGGACAGGTGTTAAGCTTTTAAAATTTTCTTGTTTTTAATATTTTAGTGCCCTTACAATTTACTGATATCTTTTTGAATCCATTTCCCCCAACGCAATATCCATCCCGTACAGCCTTTTCTGGTAAAACACCAGCTGTTAGAAACACAAGGATGAAGGTTTCTTGTGAAATGGGCTAAATTGCAGTTGTGATAAAACAGCTATTAACTGTGAAAAAAGGTGTGTAATTAAAGCTTTAGCAGACTGACTCAACTTGGTTGCAGGCAAAGCGAGAGCCGGAGCATCTGTTTGTTTGGCCTAATAAAAAGCAGCTTGTTTGGCTTGAAGGTAGCTAGTAAAATCTGGGGTGACTTGCAGCTAAAGCACAGCAGTTATTCTGTAACTACATTCTTGAAATTCTAAAGAAAAATCTGACAGGTTGCTGTTCAGATGGTGCTTAAGGGTTGAAACTGAAGAAACGTTACCTGAGTGTTTATGCTCATATGTTAGTGTTTACAACAGACCTGTCATGGCGCTTCGGTTTGTGGTGGGTTTACATTTTGTCTTCTCTTCTGGGTTTTCTTCAATTTAAATGTATGATTCTGTAAAGCTTTGTTTGGTCCATAATAGTTATGTTTGTTGTTTTGGTTTCAATGTTTTCTCAGTCTATTCTTGGATTAGTGCTGTGAATGCTGCATTCACACTCCTATTTTCCTGTTCCTGTAGTTTTTCTGTACTTTTTTTTTGCAATGAACATTTCCACCTCCTTTGTAGTATTTTAATTATTCATTAATCAAAATATTCAGATTGACTGGAAATAGTGTGCTATTATTAATATTTGTAACTTTTATACTTTTTAGATGATCTTTATTTACCTTTTTCTCTATAAAAACATTGTGATCTCTTTAATCTTTCATGAACTTTGTTCTCTAATCTACTTTAGCATATTTGCTTTATTTTTTGTTTCTTTTTAGCGACTGTCTTGCTAATTTTAGGTTTGATCTGTGGTTTTGCTAGATGTAACTTTTAGCTACTGTTTTGCTAATTTTTACTTTTAGTTATAAGTCTGCTAATTTTAGCATGTAGCTACAGTTTTGCTAATCTTGGCATTTAGCTACTGTTTTGCCAATTTTAGCTTTTTAGCTATAATTTGGCTAATTTAAGCTTTTGCTTCTGTTTTGAACAGTTTTTTTCTAATTTTAGCGATAGTTGTGCCACATTTAACTTTTAGCAACAGTTTTACTACATTTAGCTTTTACCTAGTGTTGTGGTAATTTTAGCTTTAAGCTTTTTTTTGCGAATTTTAGATTTTATTTACAGCTGCCTATTTAAGTTTATGGCTACAGTTTTGCTAATTTTAGCATTTAGCTACTGTTTTATTTTTCCATCCATTTTCTTTAATCCCCTTTTCCTTTCCAGGTCACTGGGAGCTGGTGCCTATCTCCAGCAGTCACTGTGCGAGAGGCGGGGGACACCCTGGACAGGTCACAAATCCATCACAGGGACACATAGAGCCAAACAACCATTCAGGCTCTTACTCACACCTAAAGACAATTTGGAGTTACTAATTAACCTAACATGATTTTTTTTTGTCTGTGGGAGGGAACAGGAGTACCTGGAGTAAACCAATTGTGTGAACATCTGGACAGAAATGATCTGTTTGAGGAGTTTCAGTCAGGGATTAGAGCTCATCATAGCACAGAAACACACAAATTTTCATTGATATGCTTTTGATCCTCAGTTTGTGTTTATCCATGAAAGTTGATGAATACAATCAGTTACTTATATTACAAGCATGTCTTAAAGACATAAAAACCTGGATGACTCCTAGGTTTCGGCTTTTAAACTCAGACAAGTCAAAGGTTGTGGTTTTGGACCTGAGCATCTTAGGAAAAACTTTGCAGCCTTTTACTTCCTCTGGATGGCGTTAATTTGAACTCCAGTTCTAATGTAAAGAACCTTGGTGTTATTTTTGATCAGGATATGTCTTTTAACCCCACAATAAAAATGTTACCAAGGCTGCTTTCTTCTTCCTGCAAAATATCACTGAAATTAGAAACATTGTGTCCTAAAATGATGCAGAAAAACTGCTCCGTGCATTTATCACGTCTAGGCTGGACTATTGTAATTCTTTATTATCTGGGTGTCCAAAAAACTCTTTAAAAAGTCTCTAGTTGATCCAAAATGCTGCTGCTAGAGTTCTGTTGAAAGTTAGAAGAAGATATATTTCTCCAGTTTTAGCTTTTCTGTACTGGTTCTCTGACAAATTCCGAATAGAATTTAAAATCTTACTTCTAACATACAAAAGATCAAAGATCTCAACAACCAAGCTCCAGCTTCTACAACCTCTGGCAAAAAATATGGAATTGCCATTCTTGGAGAATGTTCTTTTAACTGTTTAAATTTGTATATCAAAAGAAAAAAAATCATAGACATGACTTAAAACTATCATTTATCAAAGTTTCAACCTTCTGGCATTAGGAAACAACACAAAAAGCTAGAAATATAATTGTTGTAGTCCGTGACAACTTCTTTTTTTTTTTTTATAGATCACATAGAGTAAAAAATTATGGAATCACACTGTAATTTGCAGTTCTAAAACAAACACCTGCCTCACACTAAATCTGCTAATTAGTCTTCAGTTAAAAAGAGCTCACAGCTTGGAGAGCTGCTGCACAAAGTGGACTGACATGAATCATGGTTCCGACACAAGAGATGTCCATTGAAACAAAGGAGAGGTTTATGGAAATTTCTTTAATAAAATTGATGAAGATGACTGCCTGAAGAA
This sequence comes from Kryptolebias brasiliensis, assembly GCA_028566095.1. Lineage (NCBI taxonomy): Eukaryota > Metazoa > Chordata > Actinopteri > Cyprinodontiformes > Rivulidae > Kryptolebias > Kryptolebias brasiliensis. The sequence continues at coordinate 25,890,893 of JAOXNZ010000166.1, read as the reverse complement.
AACATGTAAATTTCCACAGACATTGATGATTTGGGCTTCCATGTTTTTGCTTTGCTAGCGTTTAAATAAACTGCCTTATATGCAAATGTTTTAGCGCTTACCTTAACCCAAATGTAGTCTGCAGTATGTTGATAGCTCAGCCTGTCATCCTAAATGTTTCTGCATTGACATGTGTCCATAATGTGCCAGAGTGCTGCTGAAAATAATTAATTACAACATGAGAACACAATCACCACCCTGGTTCAGCCTTGCTAATGACGCCACGAGAGTTCCCAATTATTACACTGTCATGCTCACTTATCAAGGGCTGCAATCTAGACAAAAAAAAAAAAAAAAAAAAGTGAAAGAGAGCAGCAGAAGGCCTTATTTGATTAATCGGTGCAGCCAGTGGAAAGTGTGTGGCAGGCCCAGAGGGAGCAGGGCTGTGGGTATGGAACAAGCTCCCTGGCTGGCTGAAGAAGCACCGGGGACGCCTGTTGACAGTCCCCAGCCTCACTGAAGGACTGCAGTAGACGGAGGCAGTTTTTTTGCAGCGCAGTCTGCTGTAATGTGCTTCCACCCAAACACTGGAGGAGCACTGAAGCCTGCTGGTGCGTTGTAGCCATGTCAGGCCGTGAGCAGAGCCAAACTCTGTGTGTACCACTGCTTTGACATTAATTATCCTCCCTGAGCCTGCAGCAGTTTGTTATTAGGAGGACATAGTGGCGTACCATTTCAAAAATTTGTTTTACTGTAAATTTCCTTAGTAAACATTATAGAAGCTATAACAACAGCTGTATCAATGTTTTTGTCCTGTTTTGCTATTATCATATCATCTGTTTATGACGTGCTAAACTGTATTATTTAAAGGCCTAACATTCCTTAAAAGAATCTATATCTCCTGCTGCCTTTCATGTGTGGTTTTAGACTTGGGTCATCTTATGTTGAGAAATTACAGAGTTGTAAGACCTTAAAGATAACATTGTTCACAGTCTCATGTGACAGCACAAGATGTCATGAATTGAGTTGGGTCAAAATTTCTAATATTGGCTGGGTTATAGCCTAATTTGTGTTTGTTAAGCTCAGTTAGCTGTGGCGGCCACCTTTAATCAGATTGACTACAAAGGTTAATCAGTTGTAGATGTACATCCAATGTATTTCTGAAAATTTCAAAAAAATCTATCGAATGCCTCAAGATATTTTTTGCTAACAGACTAACAGGGGTGACTCCAAGAATGAACGCTATAGTTTTGAGCAAAGATCTTGCACAAAAAGTAGCACTTAGATTATGTGTTGTGGAAGGAAAAAAAAAACCCAGAAAACAATAATTATGTGTTGTGAATGGCTGTCAGCTACAACCACACCAGATCTTTGCACAATATCTGTAAAACTACCTGAATTAGAGCCATTTTTCCTGTTTTCTAATGTCAATTGGCTGTGGTGACCATCTTGAATTGGGTTGGCTCTGAAAGTTACTCGGTTGTAGACGTACATCCAGTGATTATTTCCTGAAGTTTTTATTAAGATTTGTCAGGTGCTTCATGAAATACAAAGCACACACTCAGACAGGTGCAAAAACATTATCGCTCCGCCTTTGCATTTTAGCAGCGCGCCATAAATTTGCATCTCGACACATCAGCGGTAGAAAATGTGAGAACTCTTTCAACAGCCAAGATCCGATTGTGTTTTAGTTGCTGTAACGACGCAGTGTAGGTGACACAAACTAAACACATTTGAACAAAGAAGCTGTTAGCAGCTTTCCTACAGAGCTCCAGCCCGACTGCATGGTCCCTGAACTGGGTTGAAATTGGGCACCCTGTTGACATCCTGCAGCTAAGGTAATGTCAGCCAGAGCTGACAGATCATTAACATTTCTACCCTTGCTAAATGGCTGCAGAGGGAGCAGGCGAGGTGCAGAAAAAAGCACCTGGTACATTTTCTTTTAGCTCAGGCTTTGGCACGATGGCTTGGAATCTGCCATGACCACCTGATATCCTCTTTTTAAATGCTGGAAAACAGTTCAAGGCCTGGCATCCCTCAAAGGAATGCACATCCCCTTTTATGCCACAGTTTTGAACTAAGATCATCTTATATTGAGAAGTGATGGAGTTGTAGCTGTTTTGGTCAAACGTTTAAAATAATGTTATGTGCAAGCTTATGCAATATCGTGAGATGCCATGCTAAGAGTATGTGTTGTGAATGTCAGCTACTACCACATCCAATTTGAGCTCATTAGTTAAGTTTAAACAAAATCTGTCTAGTGTGTCACGAGATATTTTGCTTACAGACAGACAGGGTTGAGTTCAATTAGTAAATGTCAACGTTTTAAACATATCAGTACCATTGTCAGTATTGATACCGACATTATTACTGACATTAATGTAATAAGATCGATACTTAAGTTTCAGTTCCTCTCCTGCATGAAGGAAGAAATTTCATTTATTTTTTGGCTTGCTGTTTCTGAACACTCTCCCTGAAAAAAATAATTTGTTTTAATTTGTTTTCAAAGTGATAATTTTTGTGCACTTTGTTTAAGAAAATAATCCAGACACGACAATGTGAGGGCAAAAACAGTTTCATTACTGTTCCATTGTTTCTGAACAAATACTTCTACTATGATAATAAAGTATTTTTTATTTAACTTTGCCCAAACTGTGTTCTGGGTTTTAACTAAATAATACTCCAAAGGACAAATCATAAAAACACATCCACCTTAATTATTGTAATGTATTAGTATTGGCAATATTGTCCCTATTGTATTTGGTTTTGGATCATTACCAAATTTTGTAGTATCACCTACTTTTACCAGCTACTGCCACATTAAATATTAGCTGATTATATGTAAACTGATAGCTATTTTTGTGTTTTGTAAGGTCAGTCAGCTGTGGTGGCCATCTAGAATCGTTTAGACTCTAAAAGTTAATGAATTTAGCTGTACTACCAATGATTAATGTCTACAAGTTTCATTAAAATATGGCTAGTTGTGTTTTGCTAACAGCCTGATGCAAGTACATACAGACTTACAAATACACACGGGAGAAAACAAAATCTTCCCCCTTCTCCATCCGGCAGCAGGCCTTAATAAATGCAGCTTTACTTTCGAGAAGCTGAATCACCAGTAAACAACCTGTTGCAGGATAAAAGTACACTGGGACGATAAAAAACAGAAATCAGGTTGTGTTCTCCGAGTGTGAAGTGGTGTTGTGATGCACCAAAAGTGCAAAAATGAATATAACAATGCTTCAACCCTCTCCGGAGGGAGAAACATTACAGTACTCACATCCCTGTTCTGCACCAAGAAGCTGGCTGAAAAACAACCTGTGTCACTCGCCGATGGGATCTGGGGCCAAAGCGATTGCAATGCAAGACACAATTATCAGAGCAGGACAACATGCAGAGGCACTATGGCAGTTACTGCTAAGTGGTCTCTGCAGCCCCCTCACAGCTGCCTGAACGAGGCTGCAGGGCTGAATAATGTCAGCTAACACGAAGCACAATGTTTCACAGTAAAACAGTAACAATGAATCTTATCATGCACCACATATTTGTGTGGATGTTTTAGCATTCACATTGTTTTTTTTTTTTGTTGTTTTAGCATTTTAGCATTCACGCTATTGTTTTCCTGTTTACAGTTTCTCCATTACATTTTCAGCATCTAAGTACTCCAGCATACGTTCAGCTATTTTGGCCATTTATTTATCAAAATGTTCAGGTTATTTAGAAGATGGGTGCTGTGACTTTCGGTTTATGTAACTTTTAAACTTTTAACTAACTGTTTTTGGTTTCAATAACATAAAGGGGAATTTTTTATTTAAGCTAATTTCAGCTTTTAAGGTTATGTTTTGATAAGTTTAGGTTTTAGCTGCTGTTTTGTTAGGTTCAGGCTACTGTTGTGCTAATCTTAATTTTAAGCTACTACTGTGCTAATTTTTAGGTTTTAGCTACTGTTTTTTTTGTTGCTATTTTTAGCTTATAGCTATTGTTTTGCTGGCTCTAGCTTTTAGCAACAGTTTTGCTAATTTTAGCTTTTAGCTAAGGATTTCTTATTATTTTCTCTTTTTTTTTACATTTTAGCTTCTAACTGTTTTGCCCATTCTATTTTACTGGCTTTAGTTTTTAGCTACGAATTTCAAATTTTTGCATTTACTATGTTTAAGCTAATTTTAGCTAGTAGCTACTGTTTTGCTAATCTTATCTTTTAGCTATTGTTGTACTAATGCTGTTGTGCAAATATTAGGATTAGCTACAGTTTGTTTTGCTCATTTTAGCTATAATTTTGTTGGGTTTAGCTTTTAGCTACTGTGTTACTGGTTTCTAACTTTTAGCTACAGTTTTGGTAATTTTAGCTTTTGGCTAAGGTTTTGCTGATTTTAGCTTCTAACTACTGTTTTACTCTTTGTACCTACTGTTTTACTGGCTTTAAAGCTACGGTTTTGCTATATTTAGCTTCTAGCTACTGCATTGCTAATTTTAGCTTCTGTTCTGCTTGTTTAAACTTTGAAAATTCAGTTTAATGTACTTTAACAACTTTCAGAATTCAGCATTAATGCTTTTGCTTTTTATTAAGTAATGGATTATTTTACAAAAGCATGTAAACAAGGCAAAGAAAATTACTAATAAAAATAAAAGAGTGAAAAATACTTTTATATTCTTCAAGTTCCTCCTGCATGCAAACATAATTATCTGGGTCTTTGATCTATGGTGGGCTTTCAGCTACACCAGTCAAGTAGCTGTCTTACACTTCCTAGTTTTTGTGCCACGGTGGTAAAATGGTGAAAAGTTCAACAGAAAAGTCTTTTCAAAGCTGCACTAATCAGTATATTTGATCCTGCAAATGGATGAAATGGGTTTAGCTGTTGAAAGGAGATCCTTTTTGTGAAAAGCAAGCAGATTATTAGCTATGTTTTCATCTCTGCTTCCTAAATTCCACTGAGTGTGATTTTATTTTGTTTGTCTAATAGCAGGGACCACACCACTAAAAAAGTGAGTTTACAGGTTTATTCAAGCTAAAACGGGAAGATGAGAAAATTAATTAATCACAAGGTTGCCTTATGACCCCCAGATGGCTGAGAAACAACCTGTGTCACTCACCAAAGGGATGGATGTTGGTTGGGATAAAGGATGAAAGCGATAACATGGTATGTAGTACTGAACTGAACAGAGATGGAGGGGAATTGGATGATGTGGACTGGACCCATTCTGTATGGATGAAAGGGGGTAGGGATGAGATAAGTAAGAACAGATGAAGGGAAGTGAGTTTGGGTTTCAAAAGCACAAGACAAGCTGTGCTGATAGGGTGAGCTGACTATATGAAGGCTTGTCAGGTGAGGCTGAGGCATGGACCTGCTCCCAAACATTATTTAACATGTTAACTCTGTTTTGTTTTGTTTTTTCACAACCATATTTGTATGTTCTGCAACGATAGCATTGAAAACTTTGATGCACTACAAGTTGGAAATGTTAGCAGACAGAAGTACCATTAACACTATTTGTCCGACTTCTGGACTTTTTTTAAACCTTGAAGAAAAACTTTTGTATACAGAGCAGCTCACGTCTCTGTGACTGCAGGGTGTCCAACTCCTGCAGCTGCAGCTGCAAAACAAGCCCGAATGATCACCTCTCCACCACCGTGCTGACAGTTGGTATGATGTGTTTGTGCTAAAATGCACATTTGGTTTTCTCTAATCCTGTTGATGTGCATTATGGTCAAACATATCTACTTTAGCCTCATGCTATCCAAAGGAGACTGTTCCAGAGAACTTAGTAAATCTAAATTCTGCTGCTTTGTGTTTATTAGTTAGAAGAAACTTAAAAGAGACCAATCTGGACAAGCCATACATCTTCAGTTTTTTCTAAAAGTCCTGTCATGGGCTTTATTGTTTAGCATGTAATTGGAGACCTACAGAATCTGAAATGCAACTCTTGTTTTTTTCCTGGGTATTGACCTTCTGTTGAATTTGCTTGGAAATCCCATCCTGGAGAGCTTAATGACAGCCTTGAAAGCTTTCCACTTGTAGAGAAAAACCTTAGTAGGATGTGTTAAACGCAGCAGACATAAATAGCATGCTTAAAGAAAATCTTGTAGAAACAATGCAGGAGCACTGTTTGTGAATACGAGGGGGGAGAGACGTGTGTCACAACAGAGCGCAGTGCAGCCAGTGCACGGTACTGGTGCGCCTTACCAAACTGCAGTGCAGCCAGTGCACGGCCCTGGTGCGCCTTACCAAACTGCAGTGCAGCCAGGGCATGAGACTGGTGTTTCTCACCATGTGCGGTGCTGCAAGTGCACAGTAATGGTGCGCCTTACCAAAGTGAAGTACAGCCATGGCACAGTACTGGTGAGTCCCACCAGAGTGCAGCCAGTGCACAGTATCAGTGTGTCTCACCAAACTGTACTGCAGGCACAGCACTACCATGTGATATAACTGTTAGAGGTTTACTGCTTAGCAAAAGTTGAAGAGTTCACCTGTGCCAAACGTCCATTGGCCACAAGGGTGAAGTTTGCCACATGTCGTTTCTATGGCAATGTTTCTGGAAATGGCTCACCTATAAGACGAGTTTGATTGAGTGCCAACTTATGCGAAATTAGATTGGTTGGGATGTCATTGTTTCTGGGTGACAATAAGTTTCTCCTTTTTTTCTAAAATTTCTCTTTAAATATAGAAATGTCAGCACTCTCTTCCAGATTACTCGAGTTTGTTTGCTTGCCAATAAACTCTGCCGCATAGAACTCTGCTTGACTCCAGTGTCAGTTTTTTCTTTTTCCCTCACCGCTTCATTTTTGGGACCTATTTTAGTTTTAAGATGACTTTACTCTGTGTGGGTAAAGGGTGTCCAGAATCTGAGACTGGCCCAGACCTCAGCAATATTTTACACTACACATACTCTTTCTCACTGATTGAACACCAGATAGTTTGAATGACCTTACAGCCCTTCCTAGATTGATGCACAGCAACAGTTGCTTCTTTAAGGTCATTGCTGATGTCTCTCCTCCGAGGCTTTGGAATAAAGATATCAGGAAAGACTAAACACACCTGAATATAAAACCTTCTGTATTCATAGAGGGGCCAAATTAGATGCTGATAAATTAATTAATAAGTAATTATGTTTTTGTGCAGCACCTGGCCTAATCTTAGCCTCTTTATTCCTATGGAGGCAGAAATAGTGTACTTAGGTTTTCACACATGGCTTCTAGATTTTGATTATGTTTTTGTTTAATAAATGACACAGTCTAGCATGTCATCTGCTTTCAGTCTCAGGTTGAGATTAAAATCAAATGATAGTGGAGTCTGTGGACCCAAATCAATAAACATTTTTTTTTTTTGTGCTGAAACAGACAGAAATACAGTACATGCTATGGATACAGCATTAAGCTTAGCACCTAAAAACAATTACCCAAAGTTCAAGTTTGAAAAATAAAAATGAGACACCTGCTCAGAAATCATTTGTCTTAGAAGAGACATTACATCAGTGCCGGTTCCAACAAGCTGATATTTCTCATGTAAAAGTTGTTAGAAAACATGGTTTTATTATAGTCAAGTAAAGCTTTTAGATATTTATTTCAGTTTTGTGCTCATAGTTCATATTGTTGAGCTAATTAAACCCACACATCAGCAGGCTTTAAAAAACAAACAAAACAAAACATAAAGACAGCACAGACGCAGAACAACAGAGGCCCCAGCAGCATATCCAAAAGATGACGCTTCTGCCAGTCTTTAATAAAAACCCAGTATTGACCAAATAAACCGGCAAATGGAACTACCTTTGATTTTGGTGAACTAGCTTTGACCCTGATCATATTAGTTTGGTATTCTTTGTCTTCTCTCACACACATACGCAGTCTCACATTTTCTAGGAAGCAATCAACACTTAAACTCCTGCTGTACACTCACTTCCTGCTGATAATGAAAGCACAAATGATGTAGGCTGTGATTACACATCACGGTACTTGGAATTACCTTAAAATTAACAAGCACTGGGTATGTCTGTGCATAAAATCACCACAGATCCTGTCGCGTTTAAAGCAGGACGTGTGAGTACTACGGCTTCTTGGGCAGCTGCTTGTGCCTCCCGGTGTCTGCATGGTCCAGGGAACAGAAAGGGAATAGACAAACATGGGGGACCTTTGGACTTTTGGTGGTATAAATGATTAAATCTGGTTCTCTGGCATCAAAAACCATGTTGTGAGTGTGAAAGCGTACCTACAACACCGCAGTGAACAAAGAGACTACAGTATGAGACACACACTATACTGAAGCAAGTACGACCCTTTGGACCAGCATACTGTAAGCTTTCCATGATGCTCTTGGTCTTGGTTTCATAATTTACCTTTGATGTCAACAAAAATTATTAGCATGCTAGGACTAAACCATAATCCTTAAAAAGCTCTATAATGAAAATAAAAAGCCTAGCATTCCTTGAAGGAATGCCAGTTTTAAACTAAACCTTGAAAATAACATTATTCATAATCTCATATGGAATGAGGAGATGTCATGCTCAGAGTATGTCTTGTGAACTACTCTCAGCTACTACCACATGAAATTTTAGTTCAATATCTGCAAACTGACTGGGTTAGCTGTGGTGGCCACCTTGAATAGGTTTGACTGCAAATGTTAATCAGTTGTTGATGTATATTTAATGATAACTTTCTAAAAGTTTCCTTTAAATCCATCCAGTGGCTCGTGAGATATTTTGCTAAGAGACAGAACATAAGGCAAAACATAATCGTCCACCTGGGCCTTTTGTTGGCAGGCGATAATTAGCAATGAAGCCCCTCAGAATCATTAAGTGTATTATCCCTTCAACCTCTCATCAGCCATTTGCTCCCTCTCACAGCAGCACTCAGATGTTGCTTGCACAATAACCGAACACGGCAGCGTGCACCGATCGGCGTGTCAAATCTTTTGTCCCCGAGTCACACCGTGGAACTAATTTGCAGCAGGAACCACAAACACGCCAATTAAACTGACAGTCAGCTTTTCTGCTCACTTGTCTTTCCGAACGCACAAGGGCCAGTGTTCCAACACCCCGTGAGAGGAAGATCACCAGGAAAAGCCCCAGATCCCAGTGAGAGAGCAGAGGCACTAAGAACTGTCCGACGCATTTGATTTATTGTAGCTCTGCATTCCCCTGGATAAGTTATGGAACACTCAAAACACTAATCTGGGTGTGATTTGCTTTTTTTCTCTGTGTCAGCTTTGATATAGCAGTGCGAACAGTCAGTTTCACTTTGGGTTTATTATCAGCAATGATGTTTTTGCCTGTGTCTATGTTTGTCTGTACTGTTAGCAAAATATCTCTTAAATCACTAAACAGATTTTAATGAAACTATAGGAAAGTCATCTTTGGATTGACATGTACAACTGATTTACCTTTGGAGTCAGTCCAACTCAGGATGGCTGCCACAGCTAAGCAACATTAGCAAACACGATAATTGGCTAATCCTCAGCTACCTTTACAGATAATAAGGTCAAATTTGGCGTGGTAGTAGTTGAGGCTCATCCTCAACACAGGCTCTAAAAACTAACAGAGCATAAAAGTTGCTTCTAAAAGTGTTGCCATTAACTGTTGGACTCAATTGTGTCAATCTGTTGTTTCTCATGAACCACTGTTTGGACCTTAATGAAACTTTCAGAAAGTAGATATTGGATGAACATCTACAACTGATTAACCTTTGGACTCAACTGAGTTCAAAATGGGCATCACAGCCAACTGACTTTAGCAAATATAAACATAGCTGTAACTCAGTCAGTTTTAAAAATGCTGAGCTAACTTTTGGAGTGGTAGTAGCTGAGACTAATTTACAACACATATTTTCTGTGTGACATGTTGCACAAGATCTGTGATTAAAACTTTTGCATTTCCTGTTGGTGTCAACCATGTTTCTCTGTTAGCAAAATGTCTCATGAACCACTGGAGAAATTTTAATAAAACTCTCAGAAAGTAATCATTGGATTTACATCTACAACTCTTAAAGTTTTGGAGTCAACCCAATTCAAGATGGCCACCACAGCTAACCAACATTAACTAACACAAAAATGACTCTAATTCTATTAATCTTACAGCTATTAAACTAAAGTTTTGTGTGGTAGTAGCTAAGACTTATCCTTAATACATACTTCAAGCACAAATGATTCAAGAGTCTGCAACATTGCATAAGATTATAACATCATTTACAAAAAAACACTATAACTCCACCCCTTCTCATCATTTTAGTTCAAAACTCTGGCATGAAAGGCAGCTGGTGATATACATTGACCCCAAGGGGGGGTCATCCCTAGTACCTATGTTACCTGGATCCCTATGTTCCCAGGTAGCTCCTAATGTTCCTAGATCTCCTATGTTCCCTGGTACCCCCATTGTTCGCCGGATCGGCCTATTTTACTTGGTACCTATGTTCCCTGGTACTCCGGTAGAGTTCCATGATACAATGCCTGCACTGTAATTCAGCTGTTTTTTTCATTTCTATTAAAAGACATTTGAAGAGGGAGCCAAGCATCTCTCATGACTTTCATTATTAACCCCAGGAGAGCATAGGTACTGGGGAACATCGGTATGGACCTTCAAGGAAGCTATGCTTAATTAAATTTAGTTTTGAATGGTTTGAACAACAGTGAAATAAATTTGATGAACCTTCGTGTATCTTTTATGACTGGAGTATCAAATGGAATCTCGAGACAGACAGATCGACGACATTATTGGTGCACAGAGAAGGAGAGAGATTGAAGACAAACCTGATATGCCCCTGAAATCTGTGATTGAGTCCTTTCTTGGCACTCACTGATGGGCGAGCCACTCACAAGCTTTAAATATCAAGTCGATCAAATGTCGAAATAATGAACTAAAATGGCAACAAAACATGTATTAATGTGGACTGCAGCAATGTCATTTGGAAAATATGATACTGACAATTCCGAAGCCTTACTCAGTCAAATTTGAGAGCGCCATAAATGGGCCTTTTACCGCAGATCAATCCCGAGGTCAGATCACATCTCTTTTTCAGCAATGTGCCTGAACACGAGCCGCGTGGTGACTTGGTGCTTCCCTGACAGAGCTGAGATACACGGAGTATTTTTTTACAGTGCTGCCTCCAAATCACCCGCAGAACGTACGGAAACATGCGGTTTATGAACGCTAACAGGTTCTAATGAATAATACATCCTGTAACCGTGTGAAAGGTTGCCAAAGTCAGCATGTTTTATGCATCATCACTGTCTGATTTGAGGTAACACATGTATCTGATATAAATTTCTTGAAGGAATGCATATTATCTGCCGCCTTCTATGCCAGAGTTTTAGACTGAGATCGTCTTTAATCAAATCTTGAAAATAACGTTATGCACAATCTCATTATCACTATGTACAATACGACAAGATGCTCAGAGTAGTTGTGAGTGACTCTTAGATACTACCACATCAAATCTAGGCTCGATATCTGTAAAACTGACTGAGTTATAGCCAATTTTGTGTTGCCTAATGTTAATTAGTTGTGGCAGCCATCTTGAATTAGGTTTAGTCCAAAAAGTAATCAGTTGTAGATGTACAGCCAGTGATTACATTCTGAAAGGTTCAATAAAATCTGTTTGGTTGTTCATGAAATATGTTGCTAACAGACAAACAAGACTGACTCCAAAAATGAATGCTAAGTTTTAAGATTTCACACAATAATTAGCACTTGAATTATGTATTGTGAATGACTCTCAGCTACAGTCATGCTAAATTTTGGCACAATATCTGTAAAATTGACTGAATTATATACATTTTTTTGTCTGTTCTGAAGTCAGTTGCCTGTGGCGGCCAGAATAAATAAAATAGAGCTGGAAAATTCAGTTCTTTTTATGGACTCAGGTTAATCTGAGTCACTAACTAAAGTGATGCGGTTCATTTGACCCAATGAGTCGTTCACACGGAATATTTTAAATAGCTAAGTACACAAAAGCAACTACACAGAACAAAAATGCAAAATGTGCAAAGAGTATGTAACTTTATACATAAACATACAACATGTGCATTATACGTGAGCATCATAATTGTGCTCTACATATGCTAACACCTAAATGTTTGCATTCAAAAATACCAGCACAGTTTCAGCCTGAGTCCACTGCTTTTTTAATGTTTTCCACCTGAATCAGAAACCCGACTTGTCTCAGTCCACAGCGTTTCTGGGGATTCTGCTGTAGTTTTGGTGAGTACGCTCACTCAGAGACTTAGCAGCAGTCTTCCTGAGGACATGTAGGATTAATTGAGACCATGGACTTGTGAGTCCTTATTCAGTGTGAGGATTTTGATCTTTAACCTGAGGGAGTCAGTAACCCACCAGCTCTAATCTTAAACTGGGTTAGCTCAAAATATTCATCGCTTTTAAAGAAACATCAATAGATTAGTTTCAATAAAATCTAGTTCAGTAGTTCATGAGCTATTTTGCTAACAGACAGACAAAGTTGACTCCAGGTAATTATTGGCAAATTTTTACTGAAAGCATCTTGCACATTCTGTTGGCACTCGGAATAATTGTTAGGGGATCAGTTTCAGCTACTGCCACACCAAATTCAGTCAGTGTCTGTAAAGTTGACTGTTATAGCTATTTTTGTATTCTTGAAAGTCAGTTGGTGTCAGGGTTTTGGTTTGTGTAATGTCTGTTTTTGTTTCATGTCAGTTTCTGTCCAAGCTGTTTTGTTTCATGCCA
>JAOXNZ010000166.1:25858706-25878130 GCA_028566095.1 Kryptolebias brasiliensis | reverse complement strand
ATTTCAAATAAATTAGTTTCTTTATTTAAATATGAGTCTTCGTGTTGGGATTGCCACAGTCACGCCCGCCCATGACAGTTGGCTGTGGCAGCCATCTTGCATTGGGTTGACTCCAAATGGTAATCAGTTGCAGCTGTTTATCCAGTGGTTACTTTCTGAGAGTTTCATTAAAATTTGTGCAGTGGTTCATGAGATGTTTTGCTATCTGACAGAGACAAAATAACACATGCAGACACAAGCAAAAACATTATCGTCTGCCTTTGTTTTTCAGCGGTGAGCAATAATTACTTACTAAATTCCAATTTGTTGTAGAAAAGAAAGCTTATATCACTTAACGATGCCACTTGCAAATATGCATTAGACTGGATATTGGAAAAGTAGTGTACATATGAAAACAGGAATCATGTCAACATGTTCTTTTTTTAAACACCTTAATACTAGAGTGCCTATTTCATTTGCAAAGCTCTCAAAGTGTCATATAATGAGTTAAGCATGCTCAATAACGACTCCCTTGCCAATCTTGTAGTTAATTAGAGTGCAGTGTTTGAGTTAATTTAAGTACGTGATCATGCTGTTAATTGTTGGGTTTTCTCTCAAGGTGTCATGAGAGACATATTTTAGAAATTTCTTTCAAACTGTAAAATAACCATATTTTACTAAGAGTATTATCATTATTATTTGATGGAGTTTTTAGACTGAAAAGATGAAGCAAGCGTCAGGCTTTTTTTAAAGTGTCTACTGGATTTGTGTTTAATGGAAAGAAGCTCAGACAGGTATGTTGTTTTTGGAGAGCTGTTGCTCTTCTGCCTTAACCGGCTTAAAAAGGAAGGTCTGGTCTCTTTAAAAGTGATGTTCTGTCAAATAGTTATCAACACTTAGTACCTTACTAAGTATTTTGTCAAGGCTACTGGCCAGTCAAATAAAGGCATGATTATTTTATTGGTTTACAGGCTTATAAAACAACTTTTTCTCAAAAACATACTGGTGTGAAAAATGCTACGTAATGCTACTCTACGTAGCGTTCTTTCCATGGGGGCCTGATTATGTGATAAAATAGGAGAGTAAAATTGGGGGTATCAAAAAGTTTAAGCATCATCTACATCATTACTCTAGGGAGCCTTAGGGTAATAATCCCACATTTGATTGGTATGATGGAAACTGCAACCCAGCTTGATGTGCAAGACCGGAGTTCAAATGCTGTAGAGGTTATTCATTTTAAACAAAACAAAAAGGCCAGGAAGACTAAACGCCATGGTTTGTTTAAATGCAAAACCACATTTAGAAAAAGTTCACTTTAAGCCCACATTTAGTCCAGTTTTAGTCTAGACTTTTATTCAACCCAAAAAAAAATCAGCTTTATTGAGCTCTGTGTAGATGTCAATATTGGATCAGCAACAAGAGTTTTATAAGGCCACTTTTTATATCTTGTGCTCCTAAAACGTGTGCTAGCACTCAGTATTCATACTCTGTTTTGTCTGATTCATCACCACAAAAAGATGCAGCGCAGTTTGAAAGCTTTAAATAAACCAACTCCACAGCTGGATGCTGTCTGACTGGCGAGCTTGTGGCTACCAGTGTTCATCTGAGTTGAACTGAACCAACTCAAAGCTGGGGGCGGTGTCAAACTGTAGGGATTTCCCACTCCTTATTTAAAATGTTTAGTTTGTCACTAAGAAAGTAAAATAAGAATCAATAAACACTATGCTTTTGTCTCATTGCTGGGAGTGATGCCATGTTTTGAAGGAAAAAAAAGTTGGTGGAATGCAAAACCACAAGTTTGTACCCCTACTTTAGCAAAAAAAGGGGAGCAGTTGCTCCATTGAGCAGACACCAACGTTTCTGCTTATTTCACATAAGAATGTTGATTTTGAGAAAAAGTTGTATAAACAAAAGAACAATAAAGAGTGGGCCCTCCTTTGGCTAGCTATTAGCTTAGCTGGGACAAATACATTTTCCCTTTTTTCCATCCTCTGTGCTCTTTGACTGATGTCGCAGCTCATAACTATCAGGTTCTTGTGGATGGAGGTGGTGGAAGATTTGGACTCAGAATGCAGACCAACAGAAGGAGTTCAAAAGTAAAACTAATTTATTAAACAAAGCAAAACAAAAGGGCTGATGAGGCAGCAGAAAGTAAATAACACAAACTTACAGATGACTGAGATTACAGGGAACACTAGGAGGAAGACACAAGGAAAACCAGACAGTTCATTGTAGCAAAAACGATCATGGAAATCATGAAAGCTGAGGAACAGGTTCTATGGACTGATTGTTTAATGAGCAAGTGAACACAGGTGACAGATTACTAATAAGGAACAGGTGCAGATGGTTAAGTTAGGCTAGCATGGAAAGAACAACGGGGTGACACAGCAACACAGGGGTTAGAGCTGTCGCCTCCCAGCAATAAAGTTGCAGGATCGTTTCCTGGGGCCTTTCTGGATGGACTTTGCATGTTCTCCCTGTGCTCACGTGGGTACTCTGGTTTCCTCCCACAGACCAAAAACATGCATGTTAGGTTCATTGGTAACTCCAAAATTGTCCCTAGATGTGAGTGAGAGTGTGAATGGTTGTTTGTCTCTATGTGTCCCTGTGATGGACTTGCGACCGGTCCAGGGTGTCCCCCACCTCTCGCACAGTGGAGAAAGGCACCAGCTCCCTGCAACCTGGACAGGAGAAATGGGTAAAAAACATGGATGGATGGATGGATGGAAAAAACTACTGAGGGAGGGTTAGTGATGGCACAAGGAACACAGAGGGCACATGGAGCAAAACTACACATAACAGGAAACAAACAAAAACACATAGCTAGAAGAAAGAAAGAAATAAAACAGAACTACAGAAATGCAAATGAAAACAATAAACCTAATACAAAAGATTACCAAAGAAAAAAAACTTAAATCCTAACGAGCATCACTTCAACAATGATCATTCTATCCCATAGAAGTCTCACATTGTGCAGTTTCAGAAACTGTAAAGGAATTGTTCATGTCACACTGTGCAAGGTCAATATAGTCTTGATAGTAATCTGTTTCACACTGTTTGATGTAAGGTTTAATACATGCCAGATAGGTATGATTTTCCGCCTTAGCAGAATTACAAATAATTACTTTAGTATGTATAATAATATAATTATAAGAATAATTACACATGTCTGACAGAAATTTCAATCAAACACTGACTGGCAAGCAAGCACTGGTGTTCACACTCTTATTAATAGATTAATACTCTAAAAAGAGACTTAGGAGAGTGAAGAAAGTGAACAGCTTCAGACGTCCTCATAACTGGGAAAAAGACCTCAGTCGCAGCATGGTGACTTTTCCCAAAAACTTCATACACTGCTTGATATTTGCCAAAGGTTGTCTGTGATTGTGAAATTGTTGAATTGGCTAAATCATCCACAGGCTGACATTTCAAGCTCATTTTGTTTTTAAGATTCTTACATGACAAAAAGATGTTGTCCATGATGGCTAAAAATCACAGTGTAAAGCTGGCTTTAGACACAAAGCTCTTTCCATAAACACACAACACCTGGATGTGTTGGTGTCATTTGGGATTTAATCTAAACAAGCTTTTCAGCAAAATTTTGGGAAGACATTCAAATTTGATTGAACCTAACATAACTCATATATTGTTTACAGGAGTTAGTGCTACAGATCAAATCTTGGCTGGGGTCATTCAGAGTGGACTTTGCATGTTTTCCTTGTTCATAATGCAGGTTTTCTTCGGCAACCCTCGTACGGAGCCCCCAGGGTCATGGAAAAATAAAAACAGAGGTCGTAAACAAACATTCTCTCTGTTTATTAAACCGTGTGCGGGGATTTGCAATTCGTTCCTTCAGTTTAATAAACACGCACTCATCAACGTTAATAAAGATGGATGGAGTGTCTTTGCTTTTTTGGGTTGTTAAAAATTGAAGCCAACATGTTTTATTGGGTGCTGTCACGTTGTATTTTTGGAGCCACAGTCTGCACATTCAGGATGTGGGGCTGTAACCTCCATATGAAAGTCCCACCTACACACCCTCCCAACTTGGCTGTCATGTTGTCAATCACAGTGCTACATGACACATTTTTAAGCATCAAATAACTAACTGAAACTAAACAAAGTAGAAAAAAAGAGGCATATTTGGACATACAAGAGCAAGATAAGAACTACATAATCAACAAAAATCAACACCTGAAAAAAATTGTCTTAAGTGTATTCTCATTTTTTTGTCCCATTCATCTACATAAAGGGGCAGGACTAAAATCAATTGTACTGCAGGTAGCAGCAAGGGGGCGCTCGTCCTTTGTGGCTTCAACTTCTGGTTTTAATCTTGTCTCTAGTTACCTCTGCCAAGAAGGTTATGTTTTCAGTAGCGTCTGTTTGTTTGTCTGTCTGTGTACAAGCTTACTCAAAAAGCTATGAATGCATTTTCAGGTCATTTTCAGGAAACGTCAAACATGGAAGAAGGAACAAGTGATTCAATTTTGGTGATGATCTGGTCAAAGGTCAAGGTCACAGATCAGCCCATGATCTAACTCTGCAGCTGTATAAATGTTAAACTGGACACCTCATGGATCAAGAGTGATCACTATTGATTTCAAGGTGGCGGGGTCATAGGTCAACCTCACACTTGACCTAGTGCTCTAACTCTGCAACAGGGTAATGTAGGAATGTCAAACTGCACAGCTGGACACCTCATGGGTCAAAGATGATGTCTATTGATTTTAAGGTTCATGGGGTCAAAGGTCAAGGTCACAGGTAACCACTTTGTTAAAAACTTCTCTCTGCTCCTACATGTGACCCTTTTGTTACCTCCACCAAGGAAGTTCTGTTTTCGGTTGTGTCCGTTGGTTTGTTTGTCTGTCTGTTAGTAAGATCAGGCAAAAACTAAAGAACACATTTGGATGAAATTTTCAGGAAATGTTGTGATTTTCACAAAAAACAATGGATCACATTTTGATGGTGATGCAGATCATGAACCAGATCACACTATTTTTTAAACACGCTGTGGCCTTGGCGGAGGTTTACACTCTCTTAGTGCTTCTAGTTATAATATATGTTGATTGTCTCATTTCCGGTGTTACTTTTCTGTCCAGTCCACGCTGAAAACACAACTGTGGAGAACACATGCTGCTCATAGACACAAGTGTTATTGGAAATCTGTGCGCACGGTTTACTAAACTCAGGGAAAGTATTATTACAATCTCAAATTTTATTTCCATCCATGACCCCCGGGTGCTCCGCACTCTCATAATCCAAAAGCATGGTGATTCTAACTTGTGTGTGTGTGCATGGTTGTCTGCATTGTCTGTTGGTTATCCACAAATATAGGGAATGTTATTGAACTTAGAAACTTTAAAGCACTTATGTACAAACTTTTCCATGTTTGCAAAGTGACAAACGCTATGCTTGTCTGTTTTTCTCGTGACAAAAGGCCATCAAAGGTTTTGTCATTTTAACACAAAGCATTCCTTTCATGATGAAATACTTGTCTGACTAATAAGGAAACCTTGTCACTGAAACATAAAAGTGCTGTAGAGTCTTATGTTGATATAGAATTTCTTTTTTGTAGTTGATAGAAGTCATTGGGCAAGTGTCAAGGATTAAAGAGGAGCGTGACAGTTGTGTCTTCTAAATGACAGCAAATGGCACCTTTTGTGCAAATTTTGAAACTTTACCTCACAGTGTCAGTTTATGAAGTTCCTTATTTATTTCCTGGTTTCACGGTCATTTGACAGCTTGGGCCATGCCTTACTAATAACAAGGCCCTGATTTCAGCACAGGCAGTTCTACAATATAATTCATGATGACTCAGTGGGAGGTACTGAAGCATTTCAGGCAGAGCTACTTTAAGAACAGTATTGTTTTTTTAAAGTCAAAGTAGACGGTTCTTTCCGATCTCTCTGCTTTATTTATTTATTCTTTACACTGTTGTTTCACGTCGTAGATGATAAATTTCCTGGAACCTGTTTTTGTGTTTACAGAGAATTATAGAAGCTGCTATCATTTTCAGCAGACTGACTCAGACGAGTGGTTCCACATGTTGAACAGGTACTGTCCTTGACTGAGACTAGATGGACACGGCGATGCATTGATTCAAAGTTTTGTGAGAAATGAGGCAAAGGTTCCAAGTGGTGTTATTATTGCTTGCTACCAAAGGCGAATTGGTGATAATAATTTTGCCCGTGTCTGTGTGTGTTCATTTGTAACATTTTCAAAAAGTCTTGAGAACCACTAGACAGATTTTGATAAAACGCTCAGAAAGTAATCATTGTATGCACATCTACAATTGATTAACTTCCGGAGTTAACTCTACAAGATGGCCACCACAGCCAGGTAACCTTATTAACAGATAAAAAAGACCATAACTCAGCCAATTGTAAAGATATTGAACTAAACTTTGGTGTGGTAGTATCTAAGATTTATTCCTAACACATACTTTAAGCAATAACTGATCATGGAAAATCTGTTTTTAACTATTGGAGTCAACTGTGTCCGTCTGTTAGTAAAATATCTCATAAACCACAAAACAGATTTTAATGAAATTCTGAGAAAGTAATCACTAGTTATACATTTTCAATTGATTAACTTTTGGAATCAACCAAATTCAAGATGGTCTTTATTATCAACTGACCTTAAAAAGCACAAAAATGGCTATCACTCATTCAGATACTGAGCTAAAACTTGATGTGGTAGTAGTTTGAAGTCATCCTCAAAACATCTTCAACAACTCCAATCCCTAAACAACGCATAACATATTTTGCGTAAAACCGGTACAAAGAAACGTGTGTAAAATATCTCATGAACCACTTGACAGAATTTAGTGAAACCCATGAAGAAACTAGTCATTGGATGTACATTTACAACTCATTAACATTTGGAGTCAACCCAGATCAAGAAAGCTGGCACTTCTAATTGACTTTAGCCAACACAGAAATGACTGAATTGCTGATAATTTGATTGATCTTGAGCTAAAGTTTGATGTTGTAGCTGAGCATCATCCCCAACATATACTCTGAGTGCTAACACATCTAGCACAATATCACAAATTATAGCATGAGATTGTGCATAACAAGGTTTGACCAAAATATCTTCTACTCCATCTCTCTCAGCATAAGATGATCTTGACATGAAAGGTGGTGGGCGATGTGCATTTTTTAAAAGAATAGTACATTCTTAATGCTAGCTTTAAAGCTTTAAAAAATAGTCATTTTTATTAGCAGCATCTGACTGGATGTGTCCTTCTTGCAGCCTTGACCACAACTATGTTTTTCATAAGATTGTGCAATTTTTCTATCTGCTTTTCCACTGATGGCCACCCCATCAACCATCTCTGTTTTCACTGCAGTCTGCCACCTGCGCTCTCCATCCTGATAAAGTATAGATCTGACATCTTAATAAAGACTAAATGACCCTTCCTTTGCTGTGCAGAGGGAATCATCTGGCTGGAACACACCTGACCTCACAACACTCTGGTCTGGTCAAAATCTATTTGGCTCTGAAAAACCAAGAGAACAATTCAGATTAAATTGTCAGTTTCACACCAATTTCACACTGCAGTTTAGCAGTCCCTTCCAAAATCATGTACAATGTTTTGCAAACTTAACAAAATAATGTTTCTAATGGAATATTATTCAATATGAAAAAACTATAAAGTAATTTAGCTAATTTTGCCAACTAATGTATGCCAATAATAATTCAAACTGAGGTGAGACATATGATCCAGTTTAAAACAGTAGTTTGTAACAGTTGAATCTTGTGGTCAAGCTGAAGAAATCCCATCTATTCTATTCTCTCATATCTAGTTTCAAACTGCACCTATACTGGTAGGCGAAATTACCTGTCGGGAACTACCTTTATACTTTATCAATTATTTATTCTACCTTCATCTATCCAAAATTCATTCCTATTTTTATGTTTTGTTTTTTTTTTCTTTTTCGACCAGGACACTTCATACACTGTTGCAGTCTCTTGCATTACATGAAAAGCAGGATTCTCCTTTGGTCAAAAGTGTACCAGGAAATGAACAAAGATTGCGCCGATAAATTATTTTTCCTTGCCTTCTGAACAGTTTCTGTTTTTTCTTAAAATGTTTTTATATGTTTTTGATGTATATTTACAGTAACTTATAGCAACATGGCCACTGTCACGTCTAAAAAGATCCACTATCCGCACAAACATAAACTGGAACATCATTTTTGTGAGGATCCTGCCTGCTCCAAGCCTACTATTCTCCCTTTCCTGTAGGTGGAGCGGTGGATTTTGTCTCACTCTCTGTTCCACACTTCCTTGGTTCAAGTCATCACTTTCTATTTGTTTCCAATTCGTCATCAGAGCTTAAAACTTAAAACTGTCTCAGTTATCCACACAGTGCTGAATTGTCCTGTCACACTGTTTTTTTTCCCTCCAGTTCTCTGGGTAAAGTCTGGACTGACTTCTTGTGGAAATTACTGTATATGTTCTGTGTGGACCTCTTCTGAGATAAGTCTGTTTTTTTTTTTTTTTTTTAGTTCTGCGAATTAGTGATGGGACTAATGGCTTTCTAGGATTCAGCTCATTTGGCTCAGCTCACCATAAAGAGCTCTTTCAACTTCTAAATGTCTCCTTAAAGAGCTGGCTCTCAAAGAGCAGGCTTGGAGCCAACAGACCCATCATAATACTCACCTGAAAACATATGTACCTGACCCACTCTCCAACAAACTCTTCTGAAGCAGTTTTTGGATACCTGCACTTCTTTGCCTCCTTTTGGATTCAATATAAGGACCCCCCCCCTTCTGTCTTCCAATGAATACAACTGGTGGTGTGCAAGTCCTGAACAAACTTCAAAAGGATGCATGTGACTCAGTGAGTGAAATGAATCAAATGACTCAAACCCAATTTTTTTTTTGAGTGATTCAATTAAACTCCAATCAGTAAAAATAATCAAACTTCACATCACTAGATAGAAGCCCTGATCTGATCACTGCAGTTGATTATAAATAAACCATTTGGACATTTCTTCTTGTGTTAGTTCATACAATTTTCTTTCTTGTACATCTTTGTTATTGTGACATATTATAGTTTAACATGGGAAAAGGAAATGCTTCTTGGTAAGAATTTTTGAAATATAACCTTTGGACACTAGGACAATAAAGTAGGTCCCTTATACACTGGATAACAACCTTTCTACCTACCTACTAGAATGTGGCTGGGTCATGGTGAATAAAAGAACCTCCCTTAGTGTGAAGGCAGTTATGACATTGCTACGGCCTGAATACTTGCAAAATATGTGTTTCTATGATATTGTCAACATCCCTGAAAAAATCTCCTGCACCCTCACCATGTTCTATTCACCCACCCTGGGACAACTTTCTGGGACTATTTGAGGATGCAGCTATGGGTGTCATGTCTGCGCTAGGTTGTTTCCATGACCTAGTTATAAGGCTAGCATGACCAGTCCTGCTTCAAAATCCTGAAAACCAAACCACTATGCTGCAGGCTTCATATCATGGATACTTTGCAACTGCTGCCACCATGCTCCCCTACACACAGGACCCCAATATGCTGCCATCACAATGATAAATCAACACAACCGTACACTACAAAGTTTTGGGCATGCTCAAAACCATCACAAACTGATTACACTCTATCATGCATAATGGGGAGCCTACTGCATTTTTATTTTGAGAACATTATCCTACATGTCTTCAGGGAATTCATCCAAATGTTATTTACTTACTTCAACATGGTGGTGTAGTACTTAGCACTGTTCAAATCTCAGCTGGAGCTTTTATTTTTGTGTTGAATTTGCATGTTTCATTTGTTGGTTTTCTCTGGGTACTTGGGGTTCTTTGCAAATTTCCATGCACGTTAGGTTTAAAGGTGTTTCTAAATACACTGAGTGAGTGTTTCTGTTTTAGCAACCTGTCCATGGTGTTCCCCAATCATCTCCTGAGGACAGTTTAGAAATGCTCCAGTCTTCCTGTGAAACTGAACAGTATAAAGTCTGGACGTAACCTTAATTAACAACTTCTATTTTTTCTTTAACTTACTGTCAGGATTTGGGTTTGCTCTAGCTCCTGTGCCTCGCAAAGGGTTCAGGAGGATGCCTCGCTCTCGCCCGCTTCGCCGAGGGTCATGGAGGATGCTTTGCTCTCGCCTGCTTTGCCAAGGGTCCTGGAGGACGCCTCGCTCTCGCCTGCTTCGCCTAGGGTGGTTCCCGGGCCGCCCCCCCCGAACTCTTGCACCGCTGTGGAAGCTCCCTGGGCCGTCCAACCGAACTTCAATGTCTATGATTTTGTATAATTGAGTTCCCCTGGTATTTTGCCTGGTCGGCTTTTTGTTCAGTTTTGGTCCCTCCATCTTGTGTTTTTTTTTTTCCCCACCACCCTCCCAAACTTGGTATTTTTTTTGTTTTGTTTTGGGAAGTCGAGGGATATCCCTTGAGAGGGGGGTACTGTCAGGATTTGGGTTTGCTTTGTGTTTCTTTTTGTATTTAGTGTTTTTGTTTCTGGTTTCTTTTGGTTTGGGTTTATTGTCTCTTTTGTTTTGTTGTCTGGTTGTCTTCCTGTTTTGTCTTGTCTCTGTGCCTCTGTCATTCACTTCTCCTCAGTCTATCTCTTGTTTGCCTGCCATGCCCATCTACACCTTCTCCTAGTTTTTGTAATCATCTCACCTGTGCTCACTTCCCCTAATTACCTACTGTTCTTAAAACCTGTTCATGTCCTTCACTTCTCACTGGTCCGTTGTCGCTTCATGCGCTGTCTGGTTCCCTTCTTGTCTTGCCTCTCATGTTTGCTGTGTTTTCCTGGATTTTGTTGTGTTTAGTTGTGCTGCCATGTCAGCCTTTTGTTTTGTTTTCTTTTTAATAAATTAGTTATTTCCTGAAGCTCACCATGAGTCTGCACATTGGGTTTGCCTCACTCTCCACCGCACCTGACACTTAAAGTACATATAAGGATCTCTTTTGAAAAGAAATACAGGAAAACATTTCTTTCACATGTTTACTGGTTGTTTTTGCCACTGTTTCATTGCCATTCATTCAAGCTTTTCTTACAGCATCTAAAAGTCTTTTCCCGTGGCACATTTATGCCTTTCGCTAAGTGGATTTCAGGTCAGGACGCATTGCACTTCAGTTTAAAACATTCCGTCTTTTTCCATTAGAACCATTTTGTTGTGTGATTTGGTGTGTGCTTTGGGTCATTGTTCTGCTGAAAGACCAAAGACCTTTACCTTGAGTTTTCTAAAAGTGAGTAACGCGAGTTGCTCAGAAATACTTTGGTGCATTTGGTTAACTTCTGGTTTAAATATTTAGTTGACACGTACACTGCCTCACGCCCTAAAGCAAGCAAAGCAGCTACGCAACATCCTGTAGGAAGGATAACCCCCAGCCACCTCAGTGCACCTTATTTTATCACTCATTAAAAGAAGCTGACTGATCTGTACTTAAGTTTTTGTTTTTTGTTCCCACAAAACGTTATGCATAATTTTACCAATATTTCTCATGCCTTTATTTGTAGCTCCCTTTCAATAGTAGAATGCTTTCAGGTTTTTCTTCTTTGGATCAAATGTAGTGACCCAGGCAAACCAACACACCAAAGAAATGTGTTGATCGGGCTGTTCTGAACATTCAGTAGTTTTTTTCCTAAATTTGCAACCTTTTTTTTAAGCTTACACTTTACAGATAACCACAGTTTTCCTAAATTTGTAGGAATTTTAAGAAGACACAAGATGTAATGTGTGAAAATAGAATTAACAAAACATATTGAACTTAAGAGTACACTTTGTCTCCCAAATCTCGCTAAAAAGGCCCTCTTCAGGAAGGCAGATGAACTCAAAAGCTCTATTCCACTGCTAGGAGAGCCTCTTGGCAAGTTGGTACATTAATTTTGCCCTCCAGTGGAAGGCAAAGGGAGATGGTAACATTTTTGCCAGTGTGTGTCTATTACCAATGGACTGATTGTAATGAAACCTTCAGAAAGTAATCCTTGAATGTACATGACCAACTGTGGCTGTAGTTTACAAATGTACAAATTTGGTGTGGTAGTAGCTGAGACATGTTCTGACACATGTTCTAAGCCAACAGATTGCACAAGAGCTTTGTTTCAAATTTTGTCATCAACTATTTGGAGTCAACTTTGCTTGTCCGTTGGCAAAAAGTCTCAAGCTCCAAGTAATTATCACTGGATCTACATCTTCATCTGATTAACTTATGGAAACAATCCAATTCAAGATGGCCGCCACAGCTAACAGACCATAGAAAAAACAAGAAATGACTATAATTTTATGGCAATGACCTACAATTTGGTGTGGTTGTAGCTAAGAGCCATTCTCAACACATATTCCAAATGCTATTTACTGAGTAAAAACTTCTTAAAACTTTAGCATTAACTGTTGGAATAAAAGTTGTTTGTCTTTTACCAAAATATCTCATGACCCACTGGACAGATTTTAATGTAACTCTCAGAAAGTACTTACTGGAGTACTACAAGTGATTACCTTTTGAAATTATATGTGAAAGAGTGAAACTATATGTAAAGTAGCTGAGAGTCATTCACCACACACTCAACGTGAGATCTTGTAATATTGCATGAGACTGCGCCTAACAATATTTTCAAGGTTTGAGCAAAATGGCTTTCACTCCATCCCTTCACAACCTAAAAGTCTAAAAGTCCAGTATGGAAGGCGGAGGGTGATATGCACCCCATCAATGAATGCTAGACCTGTAATATTCCTCTGCATTCAGGGACAATGTTTGTAAAATGTGATGTCAAATGTGAGAATCGGACTTTCCTAATATATCAATATTTTCTGATTACTCCTTCTTCTGGTATTCTTAAGAAATTAAAGAGGTTGAGAAATCTACAGCCCGCCACCACATGCTCTACAGCAGCCACAAATTCAAGATATGCTTTGTTCTGTGGTAAAAATCGAGGCAATTAGTAGTAATTATCTTTTGTAAAGCTTAGTAAATCACACGGTGCGCTCGCCCTAAACGTTCTCCGGCTTCTAAGTTTGATCAGAACCACAGAATGTTCCTGAGAGACAGACACAGAATTGTGGTCCAGCTAAAGGTAATTCTTGATCAGCGGTATCAAATGCTTTAATGGGATCTCATAACATGACAAGACTCTCATTATTAATTTAAATGTTATTTAAAATCTTTATGAAAGTCATTTCTGTGGAAAAAGAATGTCATTTGCCTGAGAGTATTTGATTGATATTGAACAGCTTAAATGCGGTTTTGTCTTTTCCAGCTGAGACCTGACAGTTTAAATTTTAATTAGGTTTTAAAAGCACCTCAGAAGTTACATTTAGACTGTGCAACGAATCACCTGCCAAAGAGCTAAATACACCTTAGAAAAAATAAATAAAAATAATGCTTGCAGACATGTGTTTAATGCTCAGTCATATAGTTTAGAGTTGTACTCTGTCGTGGAAGCACTATTTTTACTGCAGAGGCTGATGAGGTCATGCTTTCAGTGCAGGGGTGTTTGGATCTTATACACAGTCTGATGTTTGAAACGTTTTGATGGAAGAACAGGAAGTAAGACGGTGAGTTGCTCTATACAGATGTCAAAGTCAGTCTGAGCTTTTTTTTCTATCTCTGTTCAACCTTCCTGTATGTTGTTTTTTAAAAAAAAAATTTTTTAAGAGCTACTTACAGATGTGCTTTCTGTTTGACAATTATTTTTTATTCTAATGCTCCTGCATCAAAGATAAATAAAATTGAAAGAATCAAAAACTTTAATTACAGATCCAGGCCAACTATAAAAAGAATGCTGGCAATCTCATTATTTAGCTTTAATTAACAGTACTAACGTATGAGCACTGAAGAACTCCCACTTACACATAAACCATATGGAGTTCATATGTGGAAATCAGATTTTAACCTGTCTAAATAAGTTTAATTAACTTGTATAAGAGCCTTGTTGTAAGAGCCTTTTTTACGACCAATAAGAAAATGTGAATTTCCCTCTGGGGTCAATAAAGTACCTGCCTATATTATTTACCTGCCTGCCATTATTCTTCCATTTCTCCCACAATTTGCAGCATACTTCACTGTACAAACATCATTCATAGTTTAAACAAAAACTGCAAAAACATGGAATATACAGGACTGAACGGCCATTTTCACATCTTTTATGGTTTTTACACAATACCAGTTTAAGTTTAATAACTTTTGTATGTTTTTTACTGAAAGTTCAATTCAGGAGTGTGATGTCACACGCTGTCTTTTGAGCTGTCTAAACTTTTTTAAACTTTTACAGATGTTCTATTTCCATTCTTTACACTTTTTATACAGTTTATAAATCAAAATGTCTGGGTTTTTTTTTGTTTTCTTTTACTCACTGTGTCTCCCAATGCTATGAATCTTAAGGTTTTCCTCTAAATTTCCCCAGAACGCAGAGAGTGCATGTTCAAGCTTCCATTGACCTTCATTGTATCTGAAATCTGATTTCTCTAAACTGGAAGTGAATGGTCTTTGTGACTTGTCGTGTATTCTTCAGAAAACCTTGTAGACACATTAAAATGATCATGCAAGATGACCAATACAACATAGTTTTCACACTTAATAAGGCACTGGCAGCAGCTTAAAATGGACAGTTTTCATCCAGGCTAGACTAATGGCTAGCCAAAATGAGGGCCTGTTTTATATAATTTTTTGGGCTCATGAAACAGCTCTTTTCTTAAAAACAACATACCAGTGTGAAAAAAGCTACGTTAGCTAATATTAAACCATTTTTGCATGACACTGTTTGTTTAGTTAGTTATCTTTTCTAAATTGAACAACACACTCAAATGCATGTGTGCTGAGCATAGACCGTGTAGATGTCAGTGTCCTGGCACTGCTGAATAAATCACTCTGCCAGGAGGTGAGTAAATGTTTGGACTGACTAGATGTTCTAATCAGATGGACTATTACGTAACAGTCCATCTATGCTCATCTATGCTACTGCGTTCGTAGTAACATGAACGTTGTTCACTTAAGAGAACAGTAATAAACTACAAACAAACAGTGTCATGCATAAATTAATATTAGTTAATGTAGCAATTGTTCACGTCTGTCTGTCAGTTTTGTGAAAGAGTTGTTTTACAAGCCTAAGAAAACAATATAAAACAATTTAACTAGGCAGTAGCCTAGAAGGCTTCATATTCCGTCCTTTATTACTGATATCATGGCTGATGGTATGAACTATTATTAATTATTTGACAGAACATCTCTTCAAAAATGACCAGAATATATCTTTACATTTTATACAGTTTATAAATCAAAATGCAGACACTTTGTCAGTTTTAATTATCACATAACTAAGTCTCAAATTACCAATGTGATTTATAGAAGAAAATTGTAGGAATTTGGGGCAGTAGCTGAACTGGCACCCTTTAAAATTTCTTCAGAAATCTTCTAGTTCTCAAATTTTGTTTTATTTTTTGCAACAGAGAGGCTTATGAAACAAATGGAGGCGTGAACAAAAACCGCTAGGACTCCGTTATCTAATGTTGGAAGACTTCCCACTTATAGGCTTTGATAGGAACAAAAACTAGTGATCTAAATGTTGAGTAATGTCCCACACAGGCTGCTATAATAATACTACAAGACTTTTTTTTTTTTAGTAGAGTTGTCAATTCAGTGATTAAAATCACCAAATAAAAAATCGGCAACTATAATGTAGGTCTGCAGAAAGATTCTGTGGTCAGGTTTTGACCACAGTTCAACTCACCGATGGAAAACTCTTGAAATAAATTGTTGTCTCTGAATGCCCTGGGTAACGTGGGGCAGGTCAACAGGATGGTGGTGAGGGGTGTGTATTCACACACTCTTGTCAGTGGTTTTAATCAGTAGTTTGGGTAAAATTCTGTTCACTATGGCCAAAATTTTACAACTTATATTAATTCATCTTCATCTTTATGTTTCCTATTCATCCTGTCTTTGTGCTGAGCTGCAGGAGGAAGGCTGTTTTTTCTAATCTTTTGTGTGTTTTTCAGTGTTTGTTTTGGCTCTCCTGCAGCTTTTTTCTAATATTTCTGCTCCAGCACTGAGATAACAGAACAAAGACACAGTGGGCACTCCAGTTTTAATGCACAAGTTTAAAACAACTCTTTGGTCACACTAACATATGATTAAACATGATGGCTCTAAAATAAATGGACACAGATTTAGCTCAGTGTGAAGTTAATGTCTCACTGTCAATGATGAAATGACTATTTACTGAATTAATAGTAGTGCTTGTTAATGTTTACATCTAAAACTCTTTAATTAGACAAAAAAGTATCCCTTCTTTTATCATGAAAATGATTTGCTTTTTCTTTTGTCAAAAAAAGTGTTTACACTCAAAAGCTGCAGTCTATTTAAACATCTAACGCCACAATATTTAAGTATTCCTCTAAAATGCATTCAGTGTTTGTGTTAGTGTGTGTCTCTGTCAAAAGCTTAGGAACACACATCATTACCATTTATTGGCTTTTTCTTTCCCTTATTTTTGATGACAACCAAATAAATATGGCACAGTTTTACCCCGTTTTTAATCATTAAAAGTATGACTTTATTATCTTATATACACTTACAACTAAAGTCTGTGCTATAAACATAACATCTATTTTTTGAAAGTGTAATAGTAGGTGGTTTATGTATCAATAATAAAATAAAAAAAGGGTAATAAAATAAAGTTAAATGATTTGGTTTGAAGATTCAGCAGTTTTTTTTGGGGGGGGTCTTTTTATTTAACTAATTCACAGTAATTCATCCATTCATCCATCCATCCATCCATCCATTTTCTTTACCCATTTTTCCATGCAGAGTCTTGAGGAGCTGGTGTCTATTTACAGTGGTCAGTGTGTGAGAGGCAGGGGGACACCCTGGACACGTCACAAGTCCAAATTTTCCCAGGGCCACATAGAGACAAACAGACAAATAACCGTTCACACTCTCACTCACACCCAGTGACAATTTAGAGTTACCAGTGAACCTAACATGCATTTTTGGTCTGTGAGAGAAAACCGGGGTACCCAGAGAAAACCTATGCATTCACAGGGACAGCATGTTTATACCTCTAAATAATTATGCCCTTTTTCTCACCCACCACTGAAGCCAGTTTTATGGATACTAAGCTAAAATTTAACGTGGTAGGAGTTGAGAGTCATCCTTATTATATACTCTTAACAATACACTTTGTGCAAATTACTTGTTTAAACCTTGGCATTAACTATTGGCGTCAACACTGTTTAATTGTTAGGAAAATATCTTAAGAACCAGTGCTACTGTTTGATTGATTACTTTCACCTTGAATCATAAAGAGAATCGCTACACTGCAGGTTTTTAAACACCAACAGTTTCACTTGTAAAAAAAAAAAATTTAGAGAATTTCATGTAGTCAATTCTAATGGGGAGACTTACAGGTCATTACGTTTAGTAACAAATGTCATATAATCATGAACATAATAAAGCATATTTGTTTTAATTCAGCTCAGTCAGGGAGTCTCTTTTGATGTTTTGCTGCTTTCTTTCTTTCCTGTCTGCACCACATCACATGACTGGAATAAAAATCCCATGTGTTTAACAGAGAAAAAAACAAACTCACTTCATGAAAAACACAGCTGACAGAATACAGACATGTGGTGCACAGTATAGTCCACAGACACAGATACACAAGAATAAGACAAAGTTAAGACAATGGCAAACAATGTTAACATGTCACACACAGAACTGAAATGAAATGAGGGCGTGTACACACCACAGTTCTCAAAGTAGACAGTAAAACACAGCAGTTGTGTGCAGCAAATGGGTGAAAAGGGTACAGCACTTCCAATAATGTTATGTCCTTTGCTGCTATTTTGTTTAAAACTTTATATAAATCATAAACCAGTTTGTACAGAGATGTTAAATTTCGGCTGCACTGAAAGACTGATTCAACATCACTGTCCACAACTCCCACACCGAACAACATTTAAAAAATACACTTTTATGTCACTCCATGCATCATTAATACATATCTGGCTGCAGTGAAGCACATACAGATCAGATCAAACAGATTCACTTCAGACAGTATGCTATTTTAACCAGAGACAGGTGCATTTTTGCTAAAAAAAAAAAAGTCAATGCTGCTCCAAATTTCAAGTAGTCAATGAAAAATGCAACAAACATCGTTGACAGTTTGTAAAGCAAGCAGTTTGTTAATAAAAGCTTTTTGTTACAGGAGGATTTTTAGAGTATTTAGAACAAAAATGAGTTGTTTAGCATTTTTTAACAATACTTCTAAATTACAATTGACAGAAATTGTTGACTAGCAGCACACTGGTGCGGTGGTTAAAAATGCTGTCTCACAGCAAGACGATCTTAGGTTCTAATCCTTGCAGGGACCTTCCTGTGTGGAGTTTGCATGTTATGAGTTTTCTCTCCGTACTGTGCTCTCCTCCCATGGTCCAGTATCATGCAGGTTAGGTGAGTAGGACGTACTAAATTTGTCTTATGTGTGAGCAAGACTAGTTGTGTCTCAGGTCCTGTGATGGACTGGCCACATGTCAAAGGTGGACCTACCTCTCACCCATTGACAGCTGGAGATAGGCACCAGCTCCTTGTGACCCTGAACAATATTGAGCACAAAAAATAAATAAATGAGGGTCAGCTTGGCCAATTGGACATGGAGGTTGTTATTCAATCTGATGGTCTGGGGTTTGATCCCCAGCTCCTGCAAATATGCTGAAGGGTCTATTTAATCCTCAATATGCTTATCAAAATGAAAGTGCTCGATATAGAGTGTAAAATATATATTAGAAACTTCTCAACCTATCTCTAAGGGAGAGCCAAGATACCTTGTACAGAAATCTCATTTTGACCATCTATATCCAAGATCTTGTTCTTTTGGTCACTACAAGAGGTGAATTCCATGTCCCAAGATCCAGCATTGGAAAGCTAGGGTCAGAGCGCCAAGGTACCTGCCTTCGGCTGCTGCACAATGTACAATACACCCAACCCATATGGCCCCTCTTCCTGGGCCCACAGGAAGGCAAACCCATGTTCTTCATTCGGGCTGAGCCAGGGCAGAGGCCTGGTCACTAGGCACTCACCAATGAGCCCCTCTCCCAGGAACTGGCTCCAGGGTGGGGCCCCGGTAATCTACGTCTGGGAGAGGGACATTGAGCTATTTGTTTTCTTTTGTTCATATGAGAGCTGGGCAATTGCCCCCGACAGCATAGTTCCTAGAATCATTCCGGCACACAAAGTCCTCCACAACAATAAGGTAGCAATTCATGAAGAAGAATTATTTTTTAATTATTTACCTTATTAACAAAAATGTTCCTCACCGAAGAACATTGCGCTCTTCACCTTCTTCACAAGCATTGTTCTCTTTAATCTGCTTCAGCATACTTGCTGTATTTTTGTCTTCTTACACCACTTTTAGCTACTGTTTTGATAATTTTAGATTTTAGCTACTGTTTATATCTAAAAACTTAAATTTAGA
>JAOXNZ010000166.1:25835613-25849078 GCA_028566095.1 Kryptolebias brasiliensis | reverse complement strand
CCGATCTTGGGAGATTAAAGCACTTTGTTAATATCAGATTCTCACAAAGACAGAATTTCTTTAGTCACATCTACAAAGATGCCAAAAATAATAATTTTGTCTGTGTAATAAATTACTTCTTGAACAACAAGGTGATTCCAAAAGACCAATAACTTAAAACTTTACCTATCCATATGGCATGGTGTGTGTCGTGGCAAAAAGATATGGGACACAGGAGGACCAAGCTTGTTGATTTTTAACAATTTATTACAAAAGAAATGTCAAGTAGAACATCCCAGGGATGAGACAGATCCAAGTGGTAAACTCTGTCTCACCTCAGATTGTTAGAGGGCGCCCATTTAAAGCTTATCAGTAAGACATTAACCACAACACCAGTCTTATCATAAATGGACGTATCACTTAAATGACTTAACTGTGAACAGATGTGCTCTATCCAAGACAATTCTCTTTCACCTGATGAGGACATCTCAGAGAGCCTATTAGAGTTGTATCAGTCTTATTTTTCTACAACAGTAAGTAATAGTAATATGTCAATTTAGGGAAAACTAAATCAATAGGGAAGACAAAATTGACAGGTACAAAAGTAGCTCTATAGTTTATCAGGATGGACTGCAGTCCAAATCTGGACCCAAATGAAGATGTAAGCTAACCCAGATGGTTTTTAGATTTCAAAACAATATTTACTTGTACATTTTTTCTAGCATCTACGGTAATCTGTTTTCAGCAGAGAAGCTGTTTAAGCCTTTAGGGCATATGTTTTATGGTTTTGGACAGCAGTCTGCAGGCTGTTATGCAGAGAATTCAGCCTGCAGACAGGTGGAGACACACAAGCCTGAGAAGCCAATATTATTAAGTGAGAGGAAAAAAAAACAAAAAAATGAGAAAACTGGTTTTGTTTCAAACGGGACAAACCCGTTGGACTTATATGTTTAGAGACAGGAGTGAGTATTAAAATCAATTATGTAAAGCATTGCTACAAAAAAAAATTATGTTAAACCCTGACACAAATACGTTTTGTGCAGTCTTATGCAATATTGCAAGATGTTGCACTCAGAGTAAACATTATAGATGAATCTCATCTGTTAAAATGTTCCAATCTGTCAAAATTGACTGAGTTATAACCATTTTTGTGTTGGCAAAGGTGGGTAGCTTTGATGGCTGTCTGAAATTGAATTTACTCTAAAAGTTAATTAGATGTAGATGTACATTCATCCATTACTTTCTGAAAAGTTTCATTAAAATCTATCCAGTGGTTCATGAGATATATCAGACAAATAGAGTAAACTCTGCAATACTGAACAAAAATATAAACACAACACCTAATGACACGTTTTCCTCCCATTTTTCATGAGCTGAATTCAAAGCTCTAAAACATTTTCTATACATACAATAGCCCTTTTTCTCTCAAATATTGTTCACAAATTTGTGTAAATCTGTATTGGTGAGCACTTCTCCTTTGCTGAGATAATACATCTACCTCACTGGTGTGGCATATCAAGATGCTGATTCAACAGCATGATTATTGCACAGGTGGGCCTAAGACAAAATGTGTAGTTTAATTTTACTGTATTGAGAGGGTCACAAAACCAGTCCGAATCTGGTGTGACCACCATTTGCAATACAAAAGTATTGCATATATGTTTTTAAAATTGTCCATGCTGTAGCCAATCTTTTAGTTTTTAAGTTTAGTTAGCTGTGGCAGCCATCTTGAATAGAGTTCATTCCAAATGTTTATCAGTTACTGATGTACTGCCAGTAATTACTTTCTGAAAGTTTCATTAAAATTCCTCCAGTGGTTCATGAGATATTTTACTAACAGACACAAACACATTTGCACACTCACAGACACACACAGGCAAAAAAGGCAAAAGGCATGCGAGAACAATATAACAAAGATCTGACACAGCACCTCAGAGATGCATCATCCCTCAACAGATCCATTTAGTGTTTGCCAAGAAATTTAAAAAATGCATACAGTAATTAGTATTTGAACATTCCCCTACATGCATCAGTATCTCTGCTGTACTGTCTTCCAGTACTCTGGACAGTTAATTTTACCCTTCTAATGGGAGGGGGGATGGTATCAGTATTATGTGGAACATAAATACGAAAACCTTTTTTTTTTTTTTTTTCCTCATTTCACCCTTAGAGCAAACAAAGAAACTTAAGTTAAATCTATAAAATGTCCCTCTGCACATCTCAGACATTGAATATTTTATGTCTTAGAGGCAGACAGGTGCATTCTTGATTAATGCGCGCAAACGGCAGCTCCTGCAGGACTGTGCTTGCCTGCCAAACTGCCAAACACCCAGCCTGCCCAGCAGACTGCCTGCCTTTCATGTGACAAGAGCTAAGTCCTTGTGGGTGTTGTTTCCCATGTGAAAAATGCACTGAAATGGTTTAGCCTAAAAAAAAAAAAAAAAAAAAGTTAGATGAGGACAGCATTTACATGTGGAGCTTATTTAACAAGAGGATAATGACAGAAAATTAGGGCTGCTGAATTGAACTAATGCTCACAACTGAGTGAGCTATTCAGCGTCCATAAGCTGGGAATGAGTCAACAGGAGGGTGATTTGAACACCCTCATTGTTCTCACACATGCTGGCTCTATAGCTGACGAGCAAACTTTCAGTCTTTCATATTAAGAGCTGCACCTGTGAATTTCCTGTGACAATTCAAGATGTCTGCTGTGAGACAAGCCTTTTGTTCCCATAAATCAGGTTCTGCGCATGCAGAGATCCTAATGTCCCAACAAGCCCAAGTTTGTGCTTCCAGATCTGGCTAGTGCCTCAGTTCATGTGGCCACTCACTGAGAGACCAGATGATCATTTTCCACCGTTGCCCTCAAGCTTCCCCCACTTTGTGGCTGCTCATTAATATTTCTCCCCTGACTTCTCATCTTTAAGACGCGAAGGCAAACCTGAAGCATTCTGTCCTGTAGCTGGCAAACTATTTGGTTTGGTTTATTTTGTTTTCCAAATGTCAGAAACGGTTGTTTTATTTTAAAAAGGTCTCTGCAGATCTGTGCTCTTTCACATGGCTTGTGTTACTGTATTAATATTCTCCTCAACAAGGGATTTCATGAGTGCAACAGACAGCACCCTGTGTACATGCACTACAATACACAGTGTTTTTACTATCACCTGTCGCTCAAAAGCGAAGATGGACAATTATTTTTTTGCCCGTTTCTGTGTGTGTGTTTTTGTGAGTGGCAGTTACCAACATATCTCATGAACCTAAAGAGGAATTTCAGTGAAACTTACAGAAACTAATCATTAGATGTACGTCTTCAACTGATTTGACTTTTAGAGTCAACCCAATTCAAGATGGCTGCCACAGCCAACTGACCTTAAAAAAACAAAACAAAATGGCTATAACGCAGGCCATAACAGGGAGGGCAATAAACCACCCGTAAAAATTTCATGGTGCCTGCCCCCCTCCCAGCCAGCCAGTTTTATCCTCCTAAGTCCCAAGCTTTTGCTTGGAGTGCATTTTTAATTCCCCTATTTATTTAGGATTAATAAAACCTCATAAACATAAAAACAAATTAAATTTGAGCAATTTGGAGTAAAAGGAAAAAATCAAATATATATTTTATTTAAAATTAAAAATGGCACCTTAAATCTAGTCCCCTGAATAAGGACAACCAGTTTATAGCCAATGTCCTCAACATTAGGATACAGGGTCTCAGGTGGTTTTATGCATGATGATGCTTTTCTCAATGAGTAATATCTACTGTAAAAAAAAAAATAAAAAAAAAGAGAAAAAATCTAAAGTAGAAGGATGTATATCAGAAGGTGATCCCCTAACTCCCAAATTGCTGTATGTGTCAAATAACCTATATATGACAACATAAATCTTGTAAAATTCTGTTCTGGGTTTTGGTTTTGGTGTGCCACCCCAAGCTTGACATTGGTGGACCATGGAATGGACTGCAGAGCTCAGGTGAGTCTGAACCAGGTCCTGCTGGACCTTTTTGGGGTTCTAAGTTTCAGCATTCTGATAGTTTTCTGTTCGGATCATGGACCAGGGAGGACAGAACCAACACCAGCTGTACGGTTCAGTTCTGAGGTCAGATTGTTCTCATAGCAGAGTTCTGACTGAAGCTTCTGTGAAGCAGGTGGATTGTTTGGCATCGGCACACTTGACTCTAGAATCAATGGATCGTTGTGGTCCATTGCTGCGACACTCTACCTGCCGTAGGTTCATATATCTGCTTAAAAATAATACTAGTACTTATACTTAAAAGGTATGTTTTTCATCATGCTTCATCATGCTTATATTTTCAGATTACAAATATGGTAAATTGGATGTCTCAAGATGAACGTTAAGTGGTGGGAATGTTGTTGCTAGCCTGTAGTGGTTTTTAAAGCTCCTACACACTATATGTCTCAAACAAATGCTCGCTTTGTTTATGAAGTTAGTTTTAAACAAAAACCTGTTTGCTATAAGTATGGCTTAGTAACACTATTATTCTGCACTATAAATCACTATGGTAGTCTAGTCACTTATTTAGAAGTGATTTTATGCATTTTAGTGTTGTGTAGGATGAGAATGACACTGCTGAAATATATTTTAATAGATAAGAAATACTTATATCTATCTGAATATATGGACTGATGCACATTTGAATGGGATATACTCATAGAGATGTTTTGTTTGTGTTTAAAATACACAGTCCAGGAAACAAACTGTGCGCTTCATACATTGTATGCTGTTACATGCCACCTGCCTTACAGGATTCTACTTTCTCTTTGTTACTGGATTTGTCACATCTGAGACCCATTAACAAAACTCTGGCAGCTGGCTTGACCATTGTTTTGTGTGTGTCAAATTAAGTTAGCTGGTCAGCTAGTTTAGTTTTAGCTTACTAGCATTGATTAGTCACTGTGTTGTGTAAATTGGCAGACAATGAACAGAAAGTCTGCAATCATATCTTCTTGCTTTAAGAAGAAGTCAGTTAAGGTGAGACGCAGCTGACAGGGGAGCAGCAGCAGAGGGACAGTAAGGAGGAATCAGCAGGAGGACAAGCAGAGGCACCAAAAGAGGAGGAAAGAACAGAGGCAGAACATGAGAAGGATTACCAGCCACAGAGGACAGTAACAGTGAAGGACAACAGACAGCAGCAGGCAGGAAAAAGACAGCATCAACAACAAAGGATTTGACAAGAATAGCTAGTCAATCTCTTCCCGCACTAACAGAGGAATATATTGCTAGAACCATACATTTACATCCAAATATTATTTAGCCTGATATTACAAATTTAATCTGTAATTAGAATGGAAATGGGCTACCTACTTATTGATGTTATTAATGTCATTCTTATAACAATAACAACAGCTTCTATCAATAGTAATAATGGTGATGATAATAACTTAGAGTAACTGATTCTGCCTCTTCATCCTAAATATTTCCCAGACAAGAGCACCAGAGTTGAAACAGCCACAACTCAAAGTCTTCCCTTGGACTCTTTAGGGGATAGAAGATGAGGTTTCAATAAAGACTGGGTACAGTGCTTATAAATGGCTGGAATCCTCCTAGAGTAAAGACTCCTGCCTGTTGTTATGCCTCCTGGCACTTCAGTCTTTCTTCCACAGATGATCAGTATTTACAGCTGAGGAGGGGTTAAAAAATTGGAAAAAGGCAACATACAAAGACGGGGGATTTGTAGGCCCTGCCAGATCTGGAGCACACACTAATGCTATGTTAGCATGGGCAGATCATGAGACATCCATGCCCTCTCTCAGCATCTTTAAATGCAGAATATAATAGACAAGTGAGAGAAAAGAGAAAGTAAATTTGAAGTACATGAAAACTGTACAGGGAGTAAACAATAAAACAGAAAGTAAAAATAAAGTAAATATTTTTGCTATTATGGAACTGTTAGCCAAGTGTGATCCTAAAGTCAAAAGATAAATGACAAGTCACAGAAATGCAGTATATCTTGCCTGGCTGAAATGGTCTGCTCGTCAATAATTAGTGAAGCTGCACAAAGAGAGACTTTCAGCATTATGGCTGACGAGACCAAAGATCTTAGCTTGGAGGAACAGATGTTGTTTATGATTCGATGCTGTTACAGTGTGTCAGTATATGAAAGTTTCCTCAACTTTGAAGCAGCAGAACGCCTGGATGCTGTGGCACTTTCAGAGAAAATTGTACAGATACTACAGAAGTACAGTCTTGAATACATAATCCACCTTGTAGGCCAAGCATATGTTGGGGCCTCAATCATGAATGGAAAGAACACAGGTGTGCAAGTGTGCATAAAGTTTGAGGCCTGATTAGCTTTTCATGTTTATGGCAATGCACATTGCCATAAACAAACTTAGTATTAGCCGACACTGTGAAATGCGTTATTTCTTTTCTTTTTTTTTTTTTTTTTTGCAGAGGCTGTATGTCTTTGCCAACAAAGGTGGCAAGAGGTACAAAGTAGGATGTTTCTGGGCTCCCTGAGAAAGTTTCAAAGGCTTATAGAGACACGGCGGCCATGTAGGTACGATGATTGCAAAATAATAAGGGACAGACTGCCAGCCATCATACATCTACTAAGTGAAATATCTGAAGAGGGAAATGGAGACAGAGCTGTAGAGGCAAGAAGTCTATTGGCCCAAATAGATCTTACGTTTGTTTGCCTATTTGTAACTTTTACCAATGTTTTTAGCAGGGTAAACATCTGTCTGATGGTTTACAGTCTCCCCAACTCAATCTGGGCACAGCTATTACCCTTGTTGATTATTTTGTTGACACGCTGAACAGTTACAGAGAAGGCTCTCTCTCTTTATTGACATTCGGCACCTTACTTTGACCCTTGCTGGGCAATGCAACATTGGTGATGCATCTCTAGGCCGTCAGGTTACACCAAGCCCTAAGGTTCCAGGGCATTACATATCCACTCCAATATCTCAAAACAGGTCAACGTTAACAAAGAGTCATTTCAGACAGATTCATACATTCCTTATATTGATGCGCTTCTCTCTGAGGTGAAGAGAAGATTTTTAACAGAAAATTGTGTCATAATGCAAGGAATACAAGTCTTGAATCCCAGCAGTCCCACATTTTGTGAGAAGAATGCAGTGTTTCCATTTGCCTCACAATACAACTGCAGCACCAAGGATCTACAATATGAGATCCCTCAGCTTTAGCGATTTCTTGAGAGAAAGCAAACTAGCGGCTGTGAAACACCAACCAGTTTATTGGAGCTCACAGTCTTCCTTGAGCCATACAGGGAGTCATTCCACGAGACATTTAAGTTGTGTAAAATTGAACTTGCAATTGTCCTGGCGACAATTAGGAGACACTTTGGCTTCAAGTTAAAGAAGGAAGGAAACATTTCAACAGAGTAACTTTACATTTACTTAGGAAATTATTTTGGTATTCTTTTTACCTCTAATGGGGAGAACATGCAAACTCCACACAGAATGGCTGAAAGGTGAACCTGTGACCTTCTTGCTTGCTCTTTCGCTGCCTCTTTTATATTTATAGAGGAATTTTGGCCCATTCGTCTTGATTTAGTTCAGTAAATTAATAGTGATAATGTACAAAAACATTACACTCAGAGGAGAGAGATGTGTTGTGGTAAATTTAGTCAAAAGCTAATTTACATCTTCAGTCTTTAGTAAACAAAAGGTCCATACAAAATACATAGTTTTACTAACGTTTGAGGGCATTCCTTTCTGCGCAACTTTCTTATGGCCTTCAGCATTTTAGTCAAATTGAAGTCTGGACTCTGACTGGACCACTGCAACAATTTAATCATTTTTGTTTTCAGTCATTGTAGTGTAAATTTGCTGCTGTCTTTCAGATCATTGTCCTGCTGTCCAGTTGAGTCAGCTGCTGTACAGATGGCTTCACTATTGACTCAAGAATACTTTGCTTTACAGAGGAGTTTATGGTCGACTCAATGACTGTAAGGTGCCCAAGTGTTGTTGTTCAAAAAAAGCCCAAATCAACACCCCTTTACCACCATCTTGATAGTTGTCATCTGGGTAGACCAGATACAAGACCAAATGCTTTAGAAAATATATGATTTTTCAAAACGCTGTTTTAAAACTAAAGCTGCCCTGCTGTATTCTTTTCAGATCAAAAACACTTCCTCTTGGCAACCTTTCCAAAAAGTTGTACTTCCAAATTCTCTTTACCTTCCTGTAGAATATTTGAAATGTAGCACTTAAGTTTTTTTTTTTCATTTTCACTTTTTCTCGGCACAGCACTATCTGAATCGTTAAACCTGCAGAGAAAAGTTGCAACTTTCTTTAGTGTTTATTAATGACGAATAACATTACACAAAAACATTTAGGCAATTAGTTATAAATGAGTCATTGCTAGTTTTGTACCATACACCAGCTGTTTTAAGGTTAAAACAAATAAAAAAAAAGTGACTAGTCTGAACAAATTGTGATTAGTCTGAACATGTGGTATACTCGCAGGAGTATATAAAAAAGTCCCTTCCTGTGTGAGTGTTCTATAAATACCATGAGTGGAGAGAGCTATTACCCAGTTTGCTTTCTTAACGAAGCTCTTCATTATAAATTTCATCCATTCATTCATTTTCTGTAGCCTAACTCATATGTGCATATTGTTGGACTGGGGAAAGAAACCAAAATGAACCATGAACCAGTGGATGGAAGTTAGTGAAACTCTCAGAAAGCAATCATGAGCTGTGCATCTACAACTCATTAACATTTGGAGTCAACCTAATTTAAGACGGCTGGCACAGCTGATCAACTTAGGCAAACTCAAAAGTGTCTATTACTCAGTCAGTTTTACAGATATTGAGCTAATTTTGGTGCGGTAGAAGCTGAGAGTCATTGATCCACACAGTCTCTGAGTGCTAAAACATCTCACAAGATCTCACAGTACCACATGAGATTGCACATAATGTTACAAGGTTTGACCAAAACAGCTTTACTCCATCCTTTTTTACCAAAAAACTATTTTAGTTTAAAACTCTGGCCTGAAAGGCAGTAGTAGAATATTGATATGGGCGTTATGGCTCACCGCCCAGAGCCGCATCTTGCAGGGGGTGGCATGAGCGCTTGGGGAAAAATACAAAACTTATGTGCTATTTGCACCCTGAATGAGTTTTCTACTGTGTGTCCTGTCAGTTTGGGGAGTGGAGTCATTTTGGAGAGTGGGTGCAGCTTTGTGCTGTGCAGTGCCTCTGTTGCTGCTGAGGTGTCCCACATGGTTAGGGAAGAAAGAGAAGAGGGAGGGCATGGAAGATAGGTTCCATACCGACAGGGATGTGGGGTCCGAAAGGCAGAGCATCACCTGTTATTATGAAAAGTAAAAGAAAAAAGAAAAACTAATGAATAAAAATAAAGTGAAAAAATGTTTTATATTTTGTTGATTCCAGTCATTTAATTTATTTTGTGATCAAAACTGTTGCCTTTTTTCATTTCAAACAGGGGAGATATTATTGAGTTTTATTTGTAGCAGATATTTGAGCGCGCAGTGAAATGTGTGTGCACATATTAATCTGAGCAAACTATGATGTGTTTAATGCACAGCACCTCTAACACTTGCGCTTAACCATTGGCTGTTTGCTCGCTCGAGTTGACACATGTATGACAGGCCGTTTTAATATATAATGAAACCACATTCCTTTCTATAATTACTATTTTAGATATTAATAAAAGTTGTTCCCTCTGAATCAATACCAGGCTTTTTTTATTACAATTTAAAATATCCACAATCTTAATATTACTAGTATAAGTCAAAGTATCTACAATTTCAAGTGTAGGCTACCAGCAGTAAAAAAAATAATAAAAAAAATCTAAAGTGTCTTTTATAACAGTCAGATTGGATATGTATGTCAGATATTTATAATTCAGTTTTTTCTGGTCAAAATGAATACTGACTTTATAACCAGAA
This sequence comes from Kryptolebias brasiliensis, assembly GCA_028566095.1. NCBI lineage: Eukaryota > Metazoa > Chordata > Actinopteri > Cyprinodontiformes > Rivulidae > Kryptolebias > Kryptolebias brasiliensis. The sequence goes on along the minus strand of JAOXNZ010000166.1, from coordinate 25,839,205 downwards.
TGACATTCTTTATATCCACTATTGGCATTTTATTTGACACAAACGTCATTCATTCTCAGATAATTGACATCACTTTTCCTGTTTATTTGTGTTTTGAATGAATACTTTGGATAGAAATGGAATTCTTAACTGTAGAACCACATATTTTAGATATGTACAATCTCAGTGTTCATTAGCCACAATTTTTATTGTAGAAAAAAAAATGGCTTTGGGACTAAAATATGACTTTCTCATTTTGCTAATGGTGTGTTTCCCTTAGGCATGGGCAGTTGGATTGGGGTTGTCAAATGCTGTGCATTTGTGTATGTGGGGGTAGGGGTAGTGGAGTGGGGGCAGGAGGAGGTGGCATTCATGCTAGAACTGCCATTGGCAATATGCAATTCTTCAATGAATGCTTGGCCTTTAATTTTATTGTTTTTTAATTATAGAGTTTAAAGAAAATCTCAGAAACTCTGTTCGTTAAGGAATATTGTGATTTTACATTTCATTGTTCTTATGAACATCCACAATTTAAGTATTCTGAATTGATGGATTCACTACCTTCATCATTTTACCAGTGGATTTGGAATATTTAGTTGGGCTGAATAGAAAAAAAGAGGGGGAAAAAAATCAATAGATCGTAATTTATGGAGACCCTGCTTTCAGATTTGAAAAAAGCCAGATAACCACTAAACATTACATTTGACCTCTGTGTTAAGGGACCAGAGCTGGAGTAAAGACATCTGCTGCTGTCTAACAATGCTCATCAAATGGTGCTTATGCAGCAGTCAGACACCGGTAAATCAATAATCCTTCAACTGCTAATCAATCACACCTCACTGTAATTCTCATAAGGCCACTGTAGCTTCATCACTGTTCTACAATTAACTCTGCCAGGAGAGTGACTGGTATGCTGACTGTCGTGATTAGTGGGACTATAAAATGGGAGGGGGGTCCAATGAATCCAAAATAGATGGTAATTAATAGCAAGATAGGTTTACAGCAGAGTATAGGTTATGGTTTTGTTGGTGTCTAATAACACTATTCAAAAATAACTAGACAGCAATAACATGACAAGTTCAATTAGAATTGTGAGCCTACTAAATTTAGAATTGTGATCTATTTATCTATCTGCACAGAAACAACTTTTGCTGTCATGATAATACTCTGTTTATCCATTCATTTATTCAATCTTGTTGAGTGCTAATCAGTGTTTTACATATAATTAATCTCAGAACTGTTCCTGTTTTTTTTAATATGCACAATTTAACTGGTTGAAACAAAAATTAGTTCATCACAGCATATAAATAACATTTTTTTCATATGATTAAAAAAGTAGCACCACTATTTTTAGTGTAAATTTAATTTTCATTTGTCCAAAATGACTTTAACAGCTGCAAACAAATAATGCTGCTATTTCTATCCAACTAATTCAGCCACTGTCACTATTAAATGATGGGAAATGTTAATCCAGTTCTTATTTTTTATTGTTCTGAAAGCTGAATCGCTCTCTGGCCAAAGTAATATGAGTACAATTAGTATAACTCAAACTACATATGTTAGGTTTTGGGTTTATGTAATGTCTCTGTTTTTGTTCCATGCCTCTGTCCACTATTCACTTCTCCTCAGCCTTTCCCTTGCCTGCCTGCCATGCCCATCTACACCTGTCACTAGTTCTGCGCCCACTTGCACTAATTTCCCCCTGTCTTTAAAACCCGGTCATTTCCTCCATGTACTCACTGGTTCATTCCTTCTTGCCTGGTTCTGGTTTGATCTCTTGGATTCTCGCTTACGTCTTGATTCATGTTCGCCTCGTTCTCACTTCCTGTCGCTTCATGTCCTGTCTGGTTCCCCTCGTGTCATGCCTCGTAAGTTTTTTGTCCCATGTAAGATTTGTTATTGTAGTCTGTTTTAGTTGCTGCCACGTCAGCCCTTTGTTTTGTTCTGTTTTATTGATTTAAATAAATTAGTTTTTTTTTCTGTCATTCACAATGAGTCTGTGCATTGGGTTTGCCTCCGTCTTTACCGATCATGACAACGTACAAATGATAAGATTGCGAGTTATATAGAAACTTATTTGGCTTTCGGCTGCTCCCTTCAGGGGTTGCCACAGTGGATCATCTGTCTCCATCTCATCTTATGTCCTGCCTTCTCTACTGTCACACCAACCATCTTCATGTCCGCCTTCACTACATCCATGAATTTTCTCTCAGGTCTTCTTCTCCTGCCTGGCAGCTCCTTCTTCAACATCCTTTGTCTAATATATCTGTCTCTCCTTATCACATGTCCAAACCATCTCAACGTCTTCATACATGTCCTGCACCAGCCTCACATTCTTTTCTGCCACTCCTGACTTCCTCATGCAGTACAACAATTCCTCTCTTTGCACCCTATCATTTGCTTTCTCTAGATCCACAAAGACTCAGTACAGCTTCTTCTGCCCTTCTTCATACTGCTCTACCAACACTCTCAGTGCAAAAACTGCATCTGTGGTACTCTTTCTGGGCATGAAACCAAACTTCTGCTTATTGATCTGAACCTCTCACCTAGATCAGAGTTGCATATAAACTATTATTTGCAAAATAACATTGCAGATAACTTTAACCAAGTTTGCATCTATTGACAGCACCAGATGCTGGTCAATTCGTATTTCAACCAAACTGTACTCCCACCTTGTACTTAGCAATTGCCATTTTGTACAAACTGATTGCTATTTTGTACACAGCTGTCAATGTTTTGTATCGGTCAGGTGCAAAGTGGTTTCCATTTTGCAACCATGCACTTAACATTTGCACGTATTCTAGGTACCAGCAATATAACAATATAAACTGCTTTAGACACATTGTTTAAATAAATAAAAAAAATTCACATTCCCCAAAATTGACCATTTTTATCATGATAAGCCAGATATTTTCAAAGTTTATTACAGTACAATAATTTAATTATATATGGGCATCAGTAATTGTTTTTATGTTTTTTTTGTACCTACAAAAGTATAGGTATGAAGTGACCAAAGCCGCAATAGTAAAGCTGTTGTCATACTCCATAAGAAATCGCAAAGTCGACTCTCATTCATGTGGTTGTGTGATGAAAGTTGCATAATTTTGCGACAAAAGGTTCTGACCAAACTGTTTCTCAAAGGGGTGTGTGCCAAGTATTGCGTAATTGGTTAAAAGTTGTTGTGGGCGTGTTTATGTGGGGAAGCCAGTGAGCTTCAATAGAGTCATTTTGCTTCTACTGCTCTGTTGAGAAGCAGCTGGCCGAGACAGCCATCTTTAAAACTGTTCCAACAAAACAAGGACAGGAGAGTTGGGAAGCCAGAACATTCTATGTTTGTAGATCAGCATGTTGACAGTAGGTAGACCTGAAAGACTGTTCAAAAGTGTAAAAACTTTTGAAAAACCTTTAATGCAGCTCTGTGCTTTAATCACATCTGTGTGGATGAAGACGGAATGTTTTCTTGTGAGATGGAAGGTTATGGAAATGCAACTGCTGTCTGTATCCAAAAAAGGTTAAAGCTTTAAAAGCTCAAACTGCACACACTCTATTTTTGAATTGAGAAAGCTCCTCGGATGAGAAGCGAAACGTCTTCAACTACAAAATTGAAGTCCAG
>JAOXNZ010000166.1:25816564-25830638 GCA_028566095.1 Kryptolebias brasiliensis | reverse complement strand
TCTTGCCACCGCTCGCATTGATGTTCCATCTTGGATTAGCTGCACTACTTGAGCAACTTCAGTGGGCTGTAAAAAACAGCTCATGATGCTTCTATGCGTGACAGCACTGACAAAATGAAAAAGGGACTAAAAGTTCAACCAGAAAGGACGAGAACTGTATCTTTATCTGTTCAACCATCTAAATTAGCTGTATCCGTATCTGTACTCGGAATGGGTGGGGCCTAACCTGGAAGTGGGCATGACATAACCTGGAAGTTCGTGTTCACTGCACTCTTCTCAAAAGCAGCACCGTGTTTCAACTGACTTTATATCACCACCAGCCAAACTTAGAGAAAGCAGACGGTAAAAAAATTAAAGCAACCGGAGTGGAGGCAGTGACCGACGCGACACGAGGCGTTTTCAGCTCTGTCTTGTCAAATGCACCATGTATGTTACAAAAAAAGTTCACCAAGTAACAAACCAAAATAGAGGCGAGCTGAAGAAAACCTAAGGAGTACTGATTGAAGAGAGCAATGTGAGCTACAGACAAGCCAACCACAGAGAGATCAGTCACTGTCTGTGTCTGTGTGTGCGAGTCGAGAGTGAGGCACAGCTTTCGCTGCAGAGACGTATGTGTGTGTAGGGAGGGGCGGGCGCTCTGTGACTGGCCAATCACAGATCGTGAAAACAGTCAGTTACCCAATGACGATTTTCCTTCAGGACGAGCACGGATATTGACGAGTATTACTCGTATCATGCTCGTACTCGTCCAAAATGCTTTATCCGTACCAGATACTCGTCAGAAACGAGTATCTGGCTCAACCCTAGTTAATATCTGTTTATGAGTTCCATAAATCATTAAAATGCTATGCTTTCCATGGCTGGACACCAGTGATGAAGAAAGATATATCACAGCACTTAATGTTTTTGTACCACATCACAGTGTTCCTTGGAAAATGTAAGATCACATGTTTGGGAGGAAGATCATTTCTGTCCTTGTGGTGTGAAATAAATATGTATTTGCCTATGATGGTGAAACTCAGATTGCATTTTATGACCAATTAATAAAAAAACAAATTTATTTATTACATTTTTCCACCCCACCACTTTAAACAGCTATTATTGCCTGTGTGTGTGCATCTGTTTGTGTGTCTCTGTTAACAAAATATCCATGAACCACTAGACAAATTGAATTTTCTGAAAGTAATCATTGAGTGTACATCTACAATTGATTCATGTTTGGAGTCAACCTGATTCAAGATGGCTGCCATAGCCAACTGAACTAAAAACAAAAAACAAAAATTGTCTATAGCTCAGTTTTACATATATTGGCCTACATTTTGTGTGGTAGTAGCTGAAACTGATCTCCAACCCTCATTCTGAGCACTAAAAAACTGTTTAAAATTTTGACTGCTGGAGTCAACCCTGTTTGTTTGTTTGTTACCAAAATGCACTATATTGCCAAATGTATTCACACACCCATCCAAATCATCGAACTCAGATGTTCCAATCCCTTCCATGGCCACAGCTGTAATAACTCAAGCACTTAGGCCAGCAGACTGCTTCTACAAACACTTGTGAAAGAATGGGTGGCTCTTAGGAGCTCAGTGAATTCCATCATGGTACCATGATGTCTGACCTCACAAATATGCTTCTGGAAGAATGGTCAAAATTTCCCATAAACACTTCTAAACCTTGCAGAAAGCCTTCCCAGAAGATTTGAAGCTGTTTTAGCTTCAAAGGGTGGGGCAACATCATATTTAACCTTATGGATTAAAAATGGGATGTAACTCAAGTTCATATATGAGCGAAGGGAGGTGAGCAAATACTTTTGGCAATATAGTCTATCTCGTGAACCACTAGATGGAGTTTAATAAAACTTTCAGAAAGTAATCATTGGGTGTACATCTACAACTAATTAACTTTTGTAGTCAATCTAATTCAATGTGGCTGCCACAGCTATTCAACATTATCCAACACAAAACTGTCAATAACTCAGTTGAACCAATAATTACCTAAAATTTAATGTCGTAGTAGCTGAAAGCTGACCAAAATGGCAAACATAGGTTGATCTTACCCTAAAACTCTGGCATCAAAAGCAATAAGTGATATGTATTACTTTAAGGAATGTAAAATCTTTCATTTTTTCTGTACTTAGCTGCTGAGTTTAACAAGCTTAAACTGAATAGTTTTTGTCTATTTGGAACTTTTTTGTCTACAAGAAAAAAGGAGGGAAATTATGTCTGTAATTTTAATGTATGTGTGAATGTTTTTTTTTTTCTTTTTCAGTGTCCAATCTGTAAAATTTATTTTATTTTATTGAAACAGACATTTTATTATGACCAATAATATGCATATCAAATAATTAAAAATCTTAATTTTGCCTGTTATTAATCACTGGCTTTTTACTATGACAAATGATATACTTGATCCATAACAGCTGTTACAACAATTACTGGACATTCTCATGATGCCTATCCATTACATTTAAATGCTGCAGTTACACATTGCCTCTGTCTTGTAAAGTTTTCTCACTTTGTTATTTTACAACAGGCCCTTGTGGGCTTTGAACACCCTTTTTATTCTTTCCCCTTAAGTCACAATCAGATAATTATTTCTCAGGGCAACCAATTGAACCAGCAACAGCATGAACCCTGCAGTGCTGCACAAAGCTGCAATAAACTCTAATGAACTTATTGTAATAATGTTTCGGTGAGAAAATGTTTTTTGTTCGAAATGAAACCATAAGGAGACAGAGCGAACCTTCACAAAGACTAGCCACACTTCTTTTCAGTCCAGGAGAACGTCTCTGTTAAAAAAACGAATAGCATCTGTCAGCTTTGATTGTTGCTATAGTTGCTTGAATTAATAAAAAGCTAACATGTAGTTAGCTCTCATGTTGTGATCACTAAAGGGAGCGGCTCAAAGAAGAAGAAGAAAAAAAACAATCTGAAACTTGCTATTGCTATGATGCAAAAATACAGGTTTTGCATTTTGAACATGATTCAAAATATTTATTATTACTGTATCACCTGTCAGCCCCTGACTCTGCCATGTGGTGCTGAGGCACGTGGGAATATATGTACAGTATATGTAGGTTCTACTTGTATAAGACAGTGTCGCTGGTGTGTGGGCTGCTCTTAAGATGCAATGACAACACGTCTGTAGACAGAGTGCCAGAACTCTCAGTATGGCAGCTTTTCTCATAGAAGGGTGTTACTTGAATTTGTGAAAAATTCTGGAAAAAGAAATCTCAAGAAAGTAGGAAAAGACACAAGAAATGAAACAAAAAGAAAAACCTTCAGAGTGACCTTTGGATGCAGTCACTGTGAAATGACATCTATGGCATTTCAACCAAGTACAACTATTTTGTAAAAAAAAAAAAAAAAAAAAGAACAATTGTGTTAAAGAGCTTCCAATTCCACCTATAATTACTTATTTTAGCTAAATAATTTCTAGACTTTAGATTATTGTGCCTTGAATGAGTATATTGTATGATGTAGAAGAAAAAGGTCAGGTGTACAATTCTGTTTATCCTTTAACAGGGTGAAGAGTCTATTTAGAAATAGGGCAGAATAAAATACTAGATATTCTTACAGCTTTTTTTACAGCTTGAAGCATTATTATTCCCCATGGACATTCAATATTTCATGAGAACTTTGGTTTGGAGGCTGTAATGCTTTAAAAGCATAGATGGAAAACAGCTTTCCTGCTGATTGCTTTTGTTTTGTGATTTAAAAGAGAAGAATTTGCTGACTATTCACAGAGCAGATATTTAAAACACTGAGAAACGCTGGTAAATTTTCTTTGAAAAGTTGTACCTCAAATCCTTTTGACATAATGCAAAGTTATAATTTTATACATTTGATTTTTTTTTTTTTTATATTTTATTAGTAAGTATTCTGCTTATTTGGCATTGCTGCAGACAGAACAAAACTTCCATGTCAATTTAAACCTGAATGGTTTTACAGTCAACATTTTCTGTATCATTTGACCAATGCCTGGGGCTATTAGCGGTAGGTATGTCTAACAGAATTGATTTGAAAAATAAATAAATACAGAACTGTGTGATAGTGGGTAAGCCCTGTTCACAGCTTGAAGCCCTCAGCCTCTTAATAATGTGGTCAAGAGACAAATGCTGGTCACGTCAAATCAATTCAAAAGAACTCTACTGACAAAATCTATTTGTGACAAAAGTAAAAACAGCTTTTTCATTTTGCTGACACCAGAAATTTTCTCTTTGTTATTACAATAAAGGCAAAATAAAATGTATACCAAAGAGTAAACAGAGTTTCATTCAACAATGTCCTATAAGACTGGATAGTATTCCATTTTTATTTTTAAACATACATTTTTGTACATCCAAGTATACAATATAACCATCTGTCTAATTGCTTGTAAAGTTTCTTTGTTCCTACACATAATTTTAGAAAATTGATGGCATATAGTAAATTTCTAATGACCTTTTATTATTATTATTTGCCTAATGATGCAAAACAGAATATATTTTATCATTGTTCTCCCGTCACAAAAAAAGCAATTTAGCTAAACTAAATAATGACTGGAACAAAAATGTTCCTAACATTACAGAATCAAAATTTTACGTCCAAGGATTTTTTTTTTTTTGCTAAAAATACCAGCAAATTGGTCTTATCAGGTCTAAGCAGGGGATACAGTAAGTAAACTTTCCAGCAGTGCTAAAGATCATAAAAGAGCATCATCATCTTTTTGGATTACAAGCTCTCTGCAATAGTCAGTTCTGCTGCTGCACATTCTGTCATGCTGTGACCCGCTGTCTCTGCCACACCAGTAATTTGTTGTAAGAAACTCTCCAAAATTAGTCTTTTCTTTGTTGTTGTTGTTTAGCTTTCCTGCTTCCTTCTCCTCTTCAGCCTTAGTTCTGATGGCCAGTGCACTAAGTAGAAGGTTGCACTGGTAATATTCATGTAGGAATCTTCTTTTAATAGATTTGGCATACGTTTGCAATGAGGGTTTGTTGTGGAGTCAGTGGCAATTTTCCAATTGTTTTCAGAATCCAAAGTAATGCCTTGCTTGTTTGTTTTCCAGAAGTCCTGTGGTAAAGATTAGGAGAGTGGTAGAGAGTGGGAGAGAAGGTGAGTTACAGGTATGTATGGTAAGTATGGTAAATGCACTAGTCCAAGGACCCCAAAGCGCTTTACATTGCAATCAGTCATTTCCCCATTCACACACTGATGGTGGTGAGCTACACTGTAGCCACAGCTGTCCTGTGGCTGACAGAAGTCACCAAACCCAGAGTTTAGGCTTTGTAAGATTACAGAGTCTTTAGAAACACTAGGAACACCAGGCAGCCTAAGTCCATGATGGTAGTGAAAACATTCTTGCAAAAATCTTAGTATTAGAAGCAAATTTTTAAAAAAGCAGGTCTTTCTTCCCTCAGCCTGGCTTGACAAAGCCTAAAACTCTAATAACAACAAATACAGATACTACGACCGTGGTTCTAGTGTTACTTTGTTAACTCAGACTTTCTGCTTTAATTTCTGTGTGTTCAAATGAAAAGGAACAATCTGCTCACCATTTGTGACTTTTTCACTCAAAATAGGCTAATCCAAAAACATGAGAATACTGAGGAAAAACAAACAAGCAAACAAACATCTGCTTGCCTCAAAATTTCATTCATCAAGGACAGCAGGCTGTAGTCTATTAACCCTCCGGAGAGCCTGGGAATGAGCCACTATGAATTTATTTTTATTTGTTTTTTTGTTTGTTTGTTTGTTTGTTTTCGGAGTTGTCAAAACACACGACCTATTCTGACAAATTCTAAAACTCGTGTCCCCCACCTCTCGCAGAGTGACTGCTGGAGATAGAAACCAGCTCCCCGCGACCTGGAAAGGAGAAGCAGGTAAAGAAAAGGATGGATGGATAGATGGATTTAGTCAAAATTTCTTTCAGTTACACTTATTTATATATTTTTACCTTTATCCCTTCACTTGCGATTTTTTATTAACCCACCAGGTGGTGCTCTGCTTTAACATGCGATGCCTGGAAAAGGCTCCTCCCTTTCGACTGCATTTTGCCGCCGAGCCCAGTGTCTCATCTCATCTGATAAATTGTTATAGTTTAGATCTAAACAGCAAAAACACACTTGCATTGTACAGGAGTAAACAACTGAACCTAAAATTCCCCTCCATGACCAAGGTCAACTTGTGCTGGCTTGACTGGTAACTGAGCCTAGTCGACAGCTACAGTTGTCTGGATAGACGAGGCTGCCGCAGCCCGGTTTATCATCTCATTCAACAAATTGTTTTAATTCAATTGCAAAGAGCATTGTGTTGTGAATGAGTAAACATTTGGACCAAAAACAAAATTTATAAACTAATTGAACATATAATAGACAATGAGTAGTGAGTGTCTTTTCTCAGAGAAGACAAAGTCCAACTTTGTCTTTTCTGAGAAAAATTACTTCAAAAGTATTGTCTCTCAGAGGTCCATATTTTATGCTTTGAACTAATTTCAGTGCTACAAAGAATGAGTCGTGAGAACCAAAATTGTTTGTTTCTTGTTTGGGCTGTTTATTGCAGGTGCACAGCAGCTGGGTTTATCAGTTTAATCAACTCTGGCCGTAACTAGATTAGTAGTTGTCAATTTACAATGGCAAGACACTACATGACTGAGGAGATTTTGTAAATTGTAATGAAGTCTGCGGGAAAGGATGGCTCCTCGTCCTCTGCTTCTGAGGACGACAGATTCACTGTGGAGACAGATGAACTGTCCGGTTCATCCAGCTCAGCAGATGAGTGAGACACAGCCTGGGTGACCAGGGCAGGTGCAGTGGGATGGAAATCCCACAACAGGGATAATATTTGGTCTCCCCATAGCATTAACAATGACAAAAACACCTGTAGATCATGAAAATGTATTACAATTTAGCAATTTGATAATGCCTTCATCTTAATTATGTAAAAGTATCTATATCAGATTGGAATTGGCAATATTAGCGCTGTGTTCACTTGGTATTGAATCAATACAAAATTTTGCAGTATTGCCCACATCTAGTCGCGGCAGACACTGGTTTTGTACATCCCCTGCAGGGGAGGAACAGGTTGCTCCTCAGCACTAAGCACCAGAGTCCTGAGGTGATAGATGGTGCAAAGAAGAAGCTGCTCATCATTCGGGACTACAACTGATACAAGGGAGGAGTCGACAACCTGGATAAAGTGATGGGGAAGGTCTATCATGAGAAAGAATACCTTGATCATTTATTCACATTATCTTGTTTTAGGTTTTTGTGGCACTTTGTTAGGTTGTCGGAACCTACTCCTGCCAGAGAAAGACCAGCCGGTGGCTGATGGCACTCCTCTACCACCTGCTGGATGCTTCTTTGTACAATGCTGTTTATCCTATGGACAGCAATTGAGCCCTCTTGGCAAGCCCCACAGGCAAAGACTGTACATTCAGGAGGTGGGAGAGGCCTTGGTCACCCGGCACCTACGGAGGAGGACCTGCCTTCCCTGCAACCCAACTGCTGTAGCCATGGTGGCAGAACTGCAGGGTGCTGCTGCAGTACCCTCTTTGAAGATGAAGAGCATGGGGGAGCTGCCAGGTACTGCGGGTACTGCCGAAGGAAAGTTTGCAGCTCCTGTAGCAGTGTGGGCAAGACCTTTGTATTGACCACACTGTCACCATGTGTGCACGCTGCACATGCGAACCCCCCTCCCCCCCAGGGCTCCTCTTTCAACATCCAATATATAAATTCAACAAGAAATTCTACTGTATACTTCTTTGTCTCCAACTGTGTTTGTCTTTGTTGTACAATACAAGAACACTGGTCTGTAATTTACACTTTGTATGACTGTGTGTGGGCAACAATTTGTATCACTTGGCAACAACAATATGGCAGCCTGTGATTTATATCTCAGAAACATTTTGCGATAAAAGCGGCAGAAAGACCAACACCACTTGATGATGACAAACCAACATTTGATCAGAAGTGCGGAGGCTTTAAAACATTTATTTGGAATTTTGTGTGGGTGAAAGATTTTTTAAAATCCCAATAGAAAAAAAAAGTCTTTGTGACATGTTTGTGAATCATCCTGGGAAGGCATTTTTATTCAAATGTGTCTTTTGAGGCAATCATATTCAAATTCTAACATAAATCTTCCTTGATAACACAACTCAGCATGTCACCATCATGATGATATCAGTGACAAAGATTCACAGGTGTTGAGTTTCTTAGGAGTCAGATTTAAAGTTTATATTGCTTGTGCGTGCCTGATAGCATTCATATCTGAAGAACACTGATTACTGACACAGAGTCTCATGTGATTGGTGAAAGATACAAAGCAATGATAGCTATTCTTTTAAAATGTGTTTTCATTATATGTGCACAAACAGATACTTCATATTATATTTGATATTAGCTGCATATGGTGTTTTGCTTTGACTGAAATAAAATGAACAGCATCTCTATAACAATGTAACTAAGTAGGTAAAGTTGTCCCATAGTCATTTTTGGGCCAAAATTACTGTTATTCCTGATTCCACTGTAAAGTCATTTTTGTAGATCAGACAAGTGTCTGGCCTCGGCTCTGTGGGTTATAGCTGTTGTCCATGCCTGCCAATCTCATTGGGGTGACCCTACTTGTTGTACAGAAAGAATAATGAGCAGATTCTTGGCTGATGCTGTGAGCACGCCAGAGGCAAATCTGCCCTCTCTGTGACTCTCCAAGCACAAACAATGTGAATCATGGACATAAGGAAGTGCGATTCAATATTGGTGGAGATCATAACTGGTATATTCCTGCACCTAGAGTATCTTGAATCAAGTACAACATAACAACATTTTGACTTTTTAAACCAAAGCAAGACAAACAAATGATGAAAAACGTACAGTAGATTTACAGTAGACTGGCTCATGGGGCATCTTTACAAAGCCTGGATCTTGGGTCTTGTGTGGTATAGTATACCCCAGTCTCTATTGCTCTTGTGCCACCATGATTAGTGCCTCTGTGCTGTCCTTCAGTCCAGCGCTTTTTAGCCACTAGTAGGATTTATTGATATCAGCCACTTCCTCAATCTGCCGGTGGTACATGCCATGCAGGGGCTTATCTTTCCTTGATGGTTCCCCTTTCTCCTCTTCCACATTGGGAGACATTCACTTAGCAGATCATCACTGGGAGCTTTCTTCTTGATGTACTCTAGGATCTTGGTTGTTTCATCCTTTATAGTGGCTTGCTCACTAGTGCTCTACCTTCCTCCTTTCTCTTAGTGTACAGTCTCAGGGTGCTGGACTTGGTGTGAAACACTTAGTGCATTGGGAGAATTTTTATGTTTTGATGTCAGTGGCTTCTATCTCCTTCTTAGGCCAGATTTTTGATTTTTTTTTTCTTTTTTCTGATGACTGGCACTGCAAACATGTTGATGGCTTGAACTTTGTTCTTGCATTTAACTGGCTCTCCAGGATATGTCTTACTATAAATAAACAAGCAAATAAATAAAAACATTTATTATTTTTTAAGGTTCAAATTGTAATAGTAATTGTGAAAAATTGGGAACTTTATTTAATTTCTCATAAGAACATAGACACTACAACAATCCACCCAGAACTAATCAATTTTGAAATGCCACAAGTTCATAAAAAATCACTTTTGAGCTCACCGTGTATATCACTATAGTTTGCATGCCAAAAACGTCATTATTTGGTTGCATGGTTTCAACAAAGAGGATAAACTCTGCCGAAGCTGTCAGAAGGGGCAGGAATGAAATGGCAAAGAAGCTTCAGAAACAGGTATTTAAGCCATTGGCAGAACTCTTGCTTATAAATTAACATCTTTTGCTGCAAATGTCATCCCTTGTCAAAGGAGTTCACATACTGCTGTGAAGTCCTATCAGCAGCAGGTGAGCAGTGGCAGAATTTATTTTTACATGTTCTTCATAGTTTGACATTACTATGCTGGAGCTCCGAGAGTGGTGCTTTTACAACAGCCATCAAAGAAGCCAGAGGTGAAAAGGTAAGTATTTGTTTCCATGGAGATAGTACGCTGCAGTAGTTTTCAGAAAGTGGAACTTCAAAAACGAGGGGGAAAAAAAGATGGGTTTTGGAAAAGTTTTTAATCAACTGCTAATAAAGAAACTTACTTTTCAGTTGAAAAACTGCAAAATAAAATTAGAAAGTGATTATTGACAAGGGCAAACACAGGTGATCACAGGTGAGGCTTTTCTTTTGTTGCTTTTGTATCTTTCTGAAAGAGCAAAATTAATTTAAGGCAGGCATATATGTGCTTCTTTTTTGCTCTTTGACAGGAGTAGTGGAAAAACATTTTGTGTAAGACTTTTAAGCATTACATTTATTGAATCCATCCATCCATCCATCCATCCATCCATCCATCCATCCATCCATCCTTTTCTGCTTATCAAAGGTTGTGTCAAGGAGGTTACAGATCCAGGAGGGACAACCCTCACACCAGCGACACTCTCCAGTGTATCCATGGGGACATGCCCATAACATCTCAAGAGGAAGAAGTCAAAGACGCAGTTTATTATGTTCTGACTCCAGTGGCTTTGCGATGAACTCCAGATGATGGAGCTCCTAAACCTACCTCTACAGTTGATCCCAGCCACTTGAAAGAAGCTCATTTCAGCCACTTGTATTGGGGATCTTGTTCTTTTATTCATGATTTACATCTCATGACCACAGGTAAGGGTTGGAACTTGTAAAGTGGGTGCTCCCCCTTTTGGCTCAGCTCTTTCTTTATACCAACATACCAGAACAATGCCTTTAGATTAAGTACCAGTCTGTTAGTCATCTCATGCTCCATCCTGTCATTACTCATGAGGAAGACCCCCAGGTATTTGAAGTTCTCCGCTTAACACAGACAAGACTTTCCATCTCTCTCCATCTTTTTCCAGTTGGGCACATGGCCACAGACTTAGAGGAGTTGACTCTCATCACCCCACTTCAAACTCATGTTATCAACCACCCCAGTGCACACTGAAGGTCATGGGTTGATGGCTCCAACACAGAAATGAGATCCCGCGGTTCTCAAACCAGACACCCTCCAGTCCACAACTACACCTTGGGATCCTGCTCATGAAAGCCACGAACCAGGTCAGAACAAGGGCAACCTCAGTGAAGTTCAACCTGCACCAGAAACAATTTTAATTTGTGCTAAAAATGAAGACACAGGTCCTGATTTGTTTGTACAAAGACTGAATAGCACTTAATGCCTCAGAAAACACATTTGTGATCCTCAAACACATGTGGACTGGAAAGGCAAACTCCCTTGACCCCCATGGGTTCTCTATGTTGCATGTTTATCAGTGTATGTTGTTACCAAACACAGGTTTGGGTTCAAGGTAATGACATTGTTTCTAAAATTACTCTTAAGACACACAAGAACACATGACATATTACACCATAATATTCGATTTAAGAGTTTATACCTAGCCTCTTAGGCCCTGTTCACATTTGATTTTTCAAAAACGTTTTGAATCTGTTTCGGGCAATTTCACTGCATGTGGTCAGCTCTGGAGCCTCTGTTCACATTTGGTGTAAAATGTGTATCCCAAAACGTTTGGAATTGGATGTTACTTACCTGCAGTGTATGCAGATGCACACACAGCCATGTCACAGAAAGCTGTCAGTGAGCAACAAACAGGACATCAGGAGGTCTGATGATGTTTCTGTAATAATGGCAATACATTCCGACATCTGAACCATAACATTATTATATAACATTTTGACATTGACATGTGTCAGTGACATTTAAGTTGCTCCTTTGTTGCCCTTATAGGCTTAACTACCTTACAGACTTGATGTAAGAGAAATGAAAGAGCAAAATGATGAGTGACTTCACAGAGCTCAGTGTCAGAGCAAAGACTCAGATTTTAACCTGTAAAAATCAGTAAACAGTAATGGACAACGTTTTATTTCCAAACAACCATATTTACATAAAGATTTTTAAGAGCCATACGTAAAAATGGAAAAAAAAATTATTTCGTACAGCTATGTACAATCTACATCCTGTAGATGTATAATCATCTACAGGATGAAGAAGTTAGTAGCATGTTTGGTCAATAAATGTATTCTTCAATATAGAAATACTTTCTTACTATATCAAACATACTGTCCAAAAACTGACACTTGTTGATGTTAGCTAATGATTAAAAATGTAACATTTAAAACCTTTTTTGCACTTTTTTGAATTTTGTCAGCACTAACTAAAATGTTATTAACTTCACAAATGAAAATTGAGACAAACTTTAGTCCAAAAGGTTTACATTTAGACACCACCAACCAGGAATGTTTATTTAAGATTCAGCCTTTTCAGCTGTGCAAAAGAAAAAATGTTGTTTGTTTTTTCCCTGATTATTTAAACTGAAGATTTACTTTAATTTGAGGACACAAGAGCCAAAAGAGGCCACTTCTGACCCTCATGTTGTAGTTTAGTCAAGTGTAGTATGAGGTTTTTGTGCCGCCATTGGTTTTCGCCAAATGTCACACTTGGCACGTTTGGCCCACCAGTATGACCAAACATCTCCAATTGGACTTCATAAAAAATAAAAAAAATTGTGCCAGAAATCTTGTGTTCTTTTGAGTTGCAAATGTCTCCAAATGGGCTCCATTAAAAAAAAAACAACAACAAACAAAAAAACCATTGTGCCAGAAGTCTTGTGATCTTTTGAGTTGCATTAATATGAGCGTTTTAAAGTCTAATGTGATATGAAGTTTTGAAGATATCCACTCTAAGAAAAATTGGCTTCAATATTTTCCACTTGGTACTGATGAATAATGGGTTCCGAATTATAACCCTTTTTAGACTGATAGGCAGTAAAAATTGCTTTCCTTTTACAGTTGCTGATGTCTCTCCACCTTGTGTAAACAGCCCTGAAGAATTCTGAACAGCAAACAGCCAGAGCTTTTATGAAGGTGTTCACACTTGCTGATGATAAGTTGAGTACATTTGATTTACACCTGGCAGCTACTTACCCTCTTAATCCCAATTAAAGTAGTTAGAGTTGATTTGGGCTTTTGCATTTTAGCTTGTTCTTATTTTTAGTAAATATGCAATGACATTAAATAAACGTGATCTCTTGTATATCTAGGTTGCATTTACCAGATATTAAGACCCAGCAGAGACCAGATGATTTAATTGTATTGTGTCTTAATGCCTAAGACAATACTAGTAAAAGAGGAAGTACTGACTTGTACTATGACCACATGCTGTTGATGATGCTAACATCAAGGACAGCATACTTGAGAAAAATGGACTTCATACAGGTCATATGGCTTTATTTTGCTTTTTGTTGTATCAGGTGTCTTTTTATGAAAAACAAAATCACACTTTGTTGTGGAAAGACTGCGGAAAATCAATGTTTTTGTTTAAAAAGCTGACAGAAAATTAAAACTGACTGCTTCTCCACATCAAGAGGAGCCAGTTGAGGTGGCTCCGGCATCTGGTTAGGATGCCTCCTGGACGCCTCCCTGTTCAGGTGTTCCAGGCACGTCCCACCGGGAGGAGGCCCAGAGGAAGACCCAGGACACGATGGAGAGACTATGTTTCTTGGCTGGCCTGGGAACGCCTTGGGATTCCCCCGAAGGAGCTGGCCGAAGTGGCTGGGGAGAGGGAAGTTTGGGTCTCTCTGCTTAGGCTGCTACCCCCGCGACCCGACCCCGGATAAGAGGAAGAAGATGGATGGATGGATGATGTCCTAACAGCTGTATGTTTCCCTAAATAGGAAGATGCTTTCACACCTAAAGAGTGGCAGTAAACATGATGAAGACCCATTCGAGCTTTGTTAAATGATTTTGTTAAAGATTTTGGATACTGAAAAACATCCATCCATCCATCCATCCATTTTCTTTACCCACTTCTCCATTTTGGGTCGCGGGGAGCCGGTGCCTATCTTCAGCAGTCACTGTGTAAGACGTGGGGGACACCCTGGACAGGTCGCAAGTCCATCGCAGGGCCACATAGAGACAAACAAGACAAACAACCACTCTCACTCACACTTAGGGACAATTTTAAGAGTTACCAAAGAACCTAACATGCATGTTTTTGGTCTGTGGGAGGAAACTGGAGTACCCGGAGTAAACCCATGTGTGCACAGGGAGAAC
>JAOXNZ010000166.1:25755712-25768010 GCA_028566095.1 Kryptolebias brasiliensis | reverse complement strand
GCACAGTGACTGCTGGAGATAGGCACCGGCTGCCTGTGACCCGGAATGGAGAAGCGGCTAAAGAAGATGGATGGATGAGTTTGTCTGTTGGCAAAATATCTCATGAACCACTGGACAAATTTTAATGGAGCTTTTCAGAAATAATCACTGGATGTACCTCTACAACTGAATAACCTATGGAACCAACCTAATCCAAGATGGCCATCACAGCCAACTGAGCTAAAAAAAACACAAAAGGGCTTTAATTCAGTCAGTTTTACAGATTTAGAGCTAAATTTGATGTGGTAGTAGCTGAAATTCATTCACAACACATACTCTCAGTGTGACATCTTGCGACATCACATAAGGTTAATTATTGTTATTTTTAAGGTTTGACAAAATACCTCCATCATTTCTCAACACAAAAAAAATCTTTTAATCTAAAACTCTGACATAAAAGGCGGCAGGCAATATGTATTCATTCATGGACTTCTAGGTCTTAAATTTGATTTTGTTTTGCTTGATTTTGTTTTATTTTTTTTTCAGCTCAGCTTCTAACACTGAAAGCATAACAATGTCTGTGTGTCTGCTCGCAGCAACAATCTTGACCACACACGTTCAGGAAGCAAGCTGTGATTGATTTTCACTGCAAAAAGTGTGCGTGAGTGTCTGTGGGGTGCTGTGTGGGGGGAACTCAACCTAAAGCTCCATGATTTCGGATGGTTGCATCATTTAAAACAATGAAAGTAAAATTAGGTGACATGGTTATTCCTAAAAGCTGGAGGCTTTGGAGTGAGAGCCTCTGTGTCCCACACATGATGTTCCCTGCTACTTCTCAGTGCGAGTGTTTTGAGAAAAATCACAGTCTGATTTGACTAAAAAATACCGGATGTGTTCTAAATCCAGATTATTTTTTTTTTTAATGTGCACATACTGTACGTTTTTCATTTGTTCTGTGTACTCATTTCAAGCTTGAGTTTTACTGATCCTCACCACTTCTTTCCAGCATTTAATAATGAATGGTCAGTAATCCGAATTTGCCCGCATTAGCTCATTTAGGGAGTATAGTTGTAAGACTGGGATAGTTGTAACACAATCAATTCCTGAAATCAGGGAGAAGCTACTACTCATGTTATCATGTCAGCATCATCCCACTTTCTCCATAATATGTATGGTGGCTGTGCAAATTTTGCAGCAACCAACTGATATTTTCAGGATTTTTGTCCGAAAACCAAATTTTGAGCTAAGAAACTATTTTTTACCAAATATATTTTATTTTGTGCTTCTATTATTTCAGATAAAACAGTTTGACATCCATTAGGTTAAACTAAATAAACTAATTTCAAGGCACCATGCGAATATAGCTAGCTAGACAGTGATTGGCAGGTTGTATCACTTTCCCTGAAAGGTCTTCAACCATCTCCTTACATACAACTAAGAGATCAGCATTTTACCAGGTGTAGCTGTTTTTATGTCTGGATTTATACTCTGCGAGAGGTGAGGAAATATGCTCTCACTGATGTAATTGTGTGATGAAAATTACGTCATTTTGTTCTCTTAGAAGCTCTGAGTACCTGTTTTGGACACAAGATCTGGGCAGAACTTTTTCTTTCAGGAGTATGTGTTAACTATTGTGTGATTGGCACTGAGCGTGCATGTAGTGGTGGTGGGAGGGCTTCCCAGGAGTTCAGCACTGCTGTTTCTTGTTGAGTATAAAATGTCTAGGTGAACAAGAGCAGATTTCTTCACTTCTTGTTGAGTATGAATCCAACTTAAGTGTTACAACCTACCCCAGTCTTACTGCTTCCATAACACATGAGGGTTCAGTTCACACGAACCCACATGATTTCCTTTTGGATGTGCTTTAGCACCATCTGCCTTCCAAAAGATGATGCACACAGTTCTGAAAGATTTTCCAGGAGTAAATAACTATCCATCCATCTATCCATCTATCCATCCATCCATCCATCCATCCATCCATCCATCCATCCATCCATCCATCCATCCATCCATCCATCTTCTACCACTTATCAAGTCGAGGGGTCAACCCAGATATCTTTCTCCCCAACAACACTCTCCAGCTCCTCCTGAGGGATCCCAAGGCGTTCCCAGACCAGAGAGGATTTATAGTTTCTCCAGTGAGTTCTGGTTTTGTCCCAGGGTCTCTTCCCAATGAGACTTGCTCAGAAAACCTCCAAAGGGAGGTGTCAAGGAGGCTTCCTAATCAGATGCCCAAACGGCTTTAACTGATTCCTTTTGATATGGAGGAGCAGTGGCTCTAATCTGAGCTCCCGCCAAATGATAGAGCTTCTCACCTTAGCTCTAAAGCTGAACCCGGTTACCCTACGAAGGAAGCTCATTTCAAATGCTTGTATCTGTCTGTGATCTAGTTTTTTTCTACAGTCATGATCCATTCCTCATGACCATAGCTGATGGTAGGAATATAGATGGACTAGTATATTGAGAGCTTTGCCTTCTGGCTCAACTCTTTCTTCACCACAACAAACCGAACAAAGCCCTCATTGCTGAAGATGACTCCTGATCTGTTGATCCATATTTTGCAATTTATAGCACTTCTGTCAACTAAACAGTTAAAGATAAACTGAACACTTTATTTTCCATCACAGTAATACTAATATTTTTGAGAAAATGCTACCTTTGCTTAAAGTGAATGCGGACGTATGCTTGATGAAAAGATGTTGTGTTCTTAGGTTTACACAGTGAATGTATTTATGTTCTGTTGCTGTTATTACTTCTTGTCGCTAGAGAGCGCTGTTGTGACAGGCAGGAAAGACTGCGAGAGAAAAAGAAATACAGAGTAAGATACAGAACCCACAAGACAACAGGAGTTCTGTAATGGCATTTTAACAGTTACTGTAATATAGTTTGTGAATTAGAATCACCTCTTATTTCATTACAACTGCAACAACACGTTGACTACAACAGTTAATGCCAAAGTTTGAAAGAAAGATCCTGTGCAATCAGTTAGTGCTCAAAGAATGTGTTAGGGATACATTCTAAGCTACTACTATATCAAAAAATAGCTCAATACTTGCAAAATTGACAACGTTATAGCCATTTTTGTTATTGCAAAGGTCAGTTAGCTAGGGTAGTCATGTTATATTGGGTCAACTCCACAAGTTAATCAGTTGGAGAGGCACCTCCAAAGACAACTTTTCATTAAAATCCTTTCAGTGGTTTATTAGGTATTTTGCTAACATGAACAAAACTGCACACAGACTCAGGCACAAATATTAATGCTTTTATTGCTTTGGTGGCAGGTGATACTAAAGTATGAACAATAAAGAAAGCTGTTGGATGTGTTGTGGTGGTGAGTGGGCAATTAAAAATCTGCTTAGAGCCCCATACAACCTTGGGCCGGCCCTGCACCAAAATCATCTCATTGTGATAGGAAGTCTCAGATTGTGCTGTCCAATTATTGCTGGGTTTTTTTGATTTTCATTTTTTTCTATTTTCTTCTAGTCTTTTTTTTATTTTTTTATCAGTGTTCTTTTAAAACCAAGCTGCTCGTACTTTTTTTATATTTCCTGCTTCTCGTGTGAATTATCTCTTGATCTCTGCTCCATAAATGTATCCCGGGATGAGATGAGTTCTCACTCTGTGGAATGGCAGGTGCCCGTAGGCTGGTGGCGCATTACTGTGTGCGCCATGCATGTGTGTGTTTCCACGCGTCACCAGTGGGCGCTTCTTCCTGCGCACATAGTAAGAGAGAGCAGAGAGCCCGGGGATGCGCGCAATGTGAGTCTATCCGCTCAGTGTCACCACTGTCCTCTCCGCTTCCAGGCAGCGTCTTGTTTGTCCAGAGCACGACGAAGCGAGCTCGAGGAACACCCTCGGGGTCGTGCACACTTAGCGCATCACCCACTGCACCCCCCCTCTGGAACCAGCCTGCAAATCTGCAAATGCACTTTTGATTGTTGGATTAACCGAGGCAGAGGTAACTATCAAACACCGAGGGAGAAGAATTAAGGACAGAGCGCAGCCGCTGTCGGAGCACAGAGCACCTGCTTTTTCTTCTTCTTCTTCTTCCTTTGGCTCCGGAGAGGACAAGAGTTGCAGTTATAAAAAAGAAAAAAAAAATGTGTGTGAGGCAACACATCTAACGGATACTGGGTTTATTAATGAAGCAGGTTAATGAAGAGGAAAAAAAAGCTGCACCATAGGACCAGTAAGTGGGATCAACACTGCATGTCTTTAAGGTTTTATTTGTGTTAAGTTCACTTTTCTTTGCTTTGCAACTTAATGCGGGGCAGAATAACACCAACTAACTACAACAACACAAAATAATGTTTGTTTGTTTTTTTTTTTCCTGATTGGATGTAAATTTGTGGTTAGAGTGTGCGCGCGTATCGCGGTCACACATGCGTGATGCTGATGATTGCGTTTCTCAGATGGTTTGGAAGGTCCTTCTGGGATTTTTCACTGTTGGGGCTCATTTCCTTCATCTAGGACAAAGTCCATATGGTGCTGCTCTGCTCAGTCACAGAGACTCAGCATCAGCACCGTCCTCCTTTACATCCTCAAACTTGGTTCAATAAATGTAGCCTCAGACCAAAGAAAAAAAAATCCTGACGTTAAACAGAGTCTTTGTGTTCTCCATTAATTTCAATAAAGTCCCAGTCATGATAACAGAAGCCCACAGGGGGTAGTAATTACTTTAACAGCTCATTTCTGGTTTATTCTGGGAAAACCAAATATTTGCCCACAAGTATTCCACCAATTTTTTTTTTCTCTTCCCACCCAGACGGACTGAACAGTCAAAAGGGGGAGAGAAAAACGCAGCTGACTGCATCTTCAAAGTATCCTCCTATTCAGCAGGGACTGCAATCTTTCTCCCCTCTATTCATGTTTATTTATAGACCCTTTGCACATATTTTGAGAATAACAAGCAGTAGCCAAATGAGAGGTGAAACATGGTTTTAAAGCCATGCAGTGAGTTATTCTCTAATGCAGCAATATCCATCCTGGCAGTGCAGGGATGAATTTGGACTGTGGCACCATTTGCTTTCAAAAGCCCTTTTGATTGAAGCAGAGAGGCAATTACATTCTACAGCAGGTTTCTTTTCTTTTCCTCAGAAACTGAATTGAATGGATTAGGAGAAAAAAATGTACATATAGACTAGGGGGGGCCCAAATGGTCCGAATCCGGCAAACATTTTTCCATATGTACAAGAATTTCTTTTAGGTGGCGCAGCTTTTCCAGCATTTACGGTGATTCATTGTAGGTGGAGCAGCTTTTCTCCAACTTACGGCAATTTATTTTGGTAGTGCAGCTTTTCCCATCTGTACAGTAATTTGCGTTAAGCAGTGCATCTTTTTCTAGCATTCTCAATAATTCATTTTAAGCAGCGTAGCTTTTTTAGCCTTTACGACAATTAATTTTTACGCAGCAAGTCTTTCCCGCAAATGCTAACATTTTTTTTTTATTACATAGCGCAGCTTTTCTAGCATTTATGGTAACTCATTTTAGGCAGCACAGCTTTTAATGCATTTACGACAATTTCCATGTCTGGCCTGTGGTTTCTCTCTGCCAGCCCACAGAGAAAAGGGAATATGAGAGAGGAAAACTATTATGGCATCACTAAAAGAAAATTTAAATATATATAATCTGGACTGTTGCTTGAGAAAAATTTCTTTATGCTGACTGCGCTGAATTTTAATTGAAGACCATATATACATTGGTTTTATATATACACACAAAGTTATATATAAATATAAGAGGCTCACTAAGTGTGTTCACTCCTCATTTTTGACCTCCAGTCATGCGTTTTGCAGCTGTATCTAGGATGGGGGGGGGGGTCTGAGGATGTGCATGGCTGATGAAAGGGATTGGAGATGGATCGCGGCTCTCCTCTCTTTAAGGTGCACTTACTCCCCTGTCCTCGTGTTTGGCATCAGCTGAGGGATGCAGTCGTGTTTAACACTGAACGAAGTCACTGGGGGCGTCCTGCTGTTTTCCTGGGAATCGGTGATTTCTCGCGTGGAAGTGCACAGCTGGATATCTGTATAGCATCCTGCCCAGATGTTGAGAGCTAGAGTGCTATAATCAGATTTACACAAAAAAAAAAAAAACCCAGAGCCTGTCACTGTTTTGTGTTTGTGAAAAAGCCCATTTTGACGAGGAGTGCTGTCATGCTTTTCACTTGAGTGATATTTAGAAAGCTGAGCTCCTTTTAGTTACTGACGCATTTTGCTTTCATGCATTCAATCCTGACCTCTAACAGCATTGTCTTATTTGCGTGTCAATCATACATATGAAGTGCTTTCACTTTTCTAATGCCTGAATTAAAGTAGGAAAAACACCCCAGGAAAGAACATGATAATATCTTTAACAACTGCTAACCTTGCAGCTACTGAGACCAAGCTTTGGAGACAATAACATGAAATGACTCTTTATCTGAAACCTTAATGCATTTTGTGTCATGGGATACATTACTTACTCACATGAGATCCCAATTTAGATCTATGGGTCAATCAATATCAAACAACTACTCCTTTGTTGTTCGTTTTCAACAAGTACTCTAATCCATGAAACCTTACAGGTCATTTACCTTTTATTACAACCCATAGGGACATTTTAAGAAGTAGTGTGGTTATAGACAACAGGAGAGAAAACTATATCAAAATTAAACAGCTTATTTAACTTTTGTTAGTTTCTTACAAATACAATATGAATTTATACACTGTAGCAAACATCATTCACAAGTGTTTATTTTTTAACTTACCCCTGTGTGTTTTTAAGTAGAGGAAAGAAAAAGGTTATGTTGTTATTTTAAAAAGTGCTTTCATCATGAGTTTGTCACCAACATGTGACAACAAATTTATCACATCTGAGTTATATTTAGTCGTTGAAGTGTCACCGCATTTATAAAAGCACCCTTTCTGATTGGATCATGGCCATTATGCTACTTGGCTGGGACTTGAAATAGATTATTGTTGAGACTAAAATACATTCTTTTTTATATATAACATGACCACCACATGTCAACTTGTGTAGTTGGTTGCATGGGCGACACTTAAAAGGATAGTCTGGCCATGTTTGAAGTGATGTTTTGTCAGTGTAGATAGTTAGTACCTTATCAGCGGTGAAATCAGTCATAGAAGACAGCGTATGGAGAAAAAAGCCAAAGTTTTTTCTTCAGTCTAAGCTAATTGCTAGCCTAACAAGATCCCATTTTATATTGTTTTTTTTTAGGCTTATAAACTATACAACTCTTTCTCATAAATGTCTCATTGGTGTTATGGAACATTAACTACCTAACTAACTAACAAAAATTAACTAATTAACTAACTAAAATTAAAACTCTACAATTTAGGATGAAACCATTTGTTTAGTTTGTCACTGTTTTCCCAATCAAACAACAACAACGTTACTGCATCAGTCACAAATCTGTCTGATCAGCATGCTTTGTCGGTCCAAACAGTTACTCAACTTCTGGTGGACTGATACATTCAGCCTCGCTCAGCACATATGCGTTTGTGTGTTAACATGGACAATGGTCAGTTGAGAAAACTGACACTAAACTAAATAAAAAAAAAACAAAAAAACTATCACGTCATTAGAGGTTTAATTTGAGCTAATCTAGAGTTCTTTTTTCACTAGTATGACATTTTTGAGCAGGTGTTGTTTTATTAGGCTAAAAATTGCTAAAGAACGGGAACCGATCTGACTATCTATTAGCTTGACTCTTAGGTGGAATTTTTCCTCTTTTCCATACTTTGTTCTCTATGACTCCTGTCACTGTTGATAATGTACTACTATACGGGGTGGCAGTGGCTCAGAAGGTAGGGGTTCATCCTGTAACCGGAGGGTTGCTGGTTCAAGCCCCTGCTCTTTCCGTCTCAGCCGTTGTGTCCTTGGGCAAGACACTTCACCTGCCTTGCCTATTGCTGATGGTCAGAGGGTTTGGTGGCACCAGTGTAATGGCAGCCTCACTTCTGTCAGTCTGTCCCAGGGCAACTGTGGCTACAATTTAGCTTACTACCGTCAGTGTGTGAATTTGCCTTTTTTCTTACATTTATTTAAGATATCTTACTGTGCTGCAACTGTTAGACTTGTTGGCAACTCTGAATTGCAAGAAAATAGGCACATTTTCAGTCTCACTGAATTCTGAATGTTTGCAACCAAGTAACCAGTAAGCTGTAAAGCCGCCCAATTTTTTGAAAATCACAATTATTTTTGAGTGCACGGCCTAAAAACTGTGCACATGATTTTATTGCCCACATTGTACCCACCTTGACAGCCGCCCCCACGTTTGACTTCATCTACTGAAATACTCTTAAAATATAAAGACAGGAGGATTAAAACCAGTTTTTTAAATAATTGCTGCCTATCATTGATGCAGTTTTTAGACCTGAACATGGTTTCTGTGTCAAAATACAACTGTAGCACACCTGAGAAGGATTGGAGATGGAGAAAAATTAGAAGGGTTTGAGACAAACCCTAGATGCTCACGAAGACTCTACGATTATTTTGAGTACAAATTTGTTGCACAAACTAATTTTGAATATGTTTATGTGACAAAATGTGGACATGAAAAAACCCACTAAAGTTTTGAGACATTCTGGAGACGCTCTTGCAAATGCCATTTACCAACCAGTTGCAGCCCGGTGAGATACTGCCTTTAACGTTGGGAAAATTTCATGGGCTGTGGGTAAATTTTATTCTTTGTTTTGTGTCACTATTACATGTAATATTTCTCACATCCAGTACACCACATATCCTTTAAGTGGAATCATAGATCGTAACTCCCTAAATAAACAAACGACCCCTGAGTTCGTTCTTGAAAAGAGGATGGCATAATTTGAGAAACATTGCCATTAATTTAGAATTTATTTCTTGATCACCTGGCTTATGAGAAAGGTATGAGCTGATTGTGGATTCCTTGTTTACAGAGCAGCTGCGTATTCAAATTGCGTCCAGCCCTTATTACGGCTCCTTGTCTCTCAGGTTTTCCTCCTGAGTGATTAGATGGAGATGGCCTCAGATAGCCATAAAGACAAAAAAAAACAAAATGGAAATTAAGGCATCATATACTGCAGTGAATTTATACCCATTCTGCTGTTGGTGTCAGATTTGGCCAGAATGAGTATTTTTTTTCTCATTGCATGATATATTCGCAGATACCTCTAGTTTGTGTTGCTTGTGTACAGCATGTGATCTGAATGCAGACCTTGAGCGTGTGCACCCTTTGATAAAAAGTCTCCTTTCCTCCCTACCTGATTAGATTCTTTTGCAATTATGCTGCCCTCAGGGGGGGGAAATGGATGCCTTTAACCACCTCTCCTATCAATTATGCACCAAACAACAGCCCCAATAACCAAGAAGTCATCTCATTTACTCTGGAATGCGTTTAGCCAATGACTTCCATTAGGTTTAGCTTTTGTGGAGGTGAAAGTGCAATGCCTCATTACATTTGGCAGAGCAATCTTTCGCTCATCATTTCAGCTGAGAAAGCTGAAGAGAGAGGTGGTGGTGGTGGTGGTGGTGATGGGGGGGGCACGCACCCCATCTTCATTGCTACAAATCCCAGAGGGCAGGATTCGTTTTTTTAGATTTCAGTGTCCAGAATATTGTGTTCTTTTTCTCTGATTTGCAAAGGCTTTCGGTGTTTATGGCTCTTAAATGTTTGACACTGGTTCAGGGTTTTGAAGGTTAGAAATGTCATATTTTCAGTTTTTAAAAAAAGGCAAAAAGAAAATATGCCTGTGTGAACTAAGGTCCTCACCAAGAAAAGTAATCTTTTGAAAATGAAATGTGTTTATACAGTTGAAAAAAACATTACATATTCATCTTTATATTGAACTATTTTTTTTTTATTTACAAAACGCCAGTACACAAAATGCTACAAAAACATCTAGTCAGCTTTTACATTCTGCAGAATGACATTGTGGTCAAATTTCAAGGACACTTTTTCCAAAGGAATTTTCCTTTCATGATCTCAAAACTTGTAGAACTGAAGAGTCTTGATGACGAGGTTGGATCATCCTGAACGCGGATGGCAGTTAATACCACACTCAAACTGAAACATGCAGCCCACATTTTTCTTTTCTCCCCTGTAAAATCTCAAACCGTGTAATCCAATGTGATGGGTTTTTAGAGTGGCAAAAAGCCCACTAAATTTTGAAAGACATCAGGAAATCCACTCTGAATTTGGCTGCGCCCACAATTATACAAGATGAGAAACAATTACTGGCACCAGGACAGTCTGGGAAAGCCAACACTGGTCATTAAGTTATGATCAAGAAACAGCATGGTTTCTTCCCGTTGCAGATTCTACCATGAATCCCACAGCTCCATAAGATTTCTAGCCATGCCTTTCACATCAAACCAAAACTACAAACCTGCATGTTAGTGGCACAAGGAAGCAGTTAAAATGTAGGTCTTATTCAAGAATTCCAAAGATAGCCCTGGGTTAATCCACACAACAGGGCTGTGTTGTAAGGATAAGGGGTTGTGTTCAATTTCTAATCCTAAGAGACGTATCGTTTTCCACTTGCTGTGATGTAGGTCAGAACTCAAGCAAAGCCCCTCCTGTCCTGTTCCTCTGAACTGCACTGTTAGAGCCCTCTATTCTACATAGGAAAACTTCCACTGTCCTTTCAGTCATTATCACTGTCAAAGGTGAGAGACAATAATGATTTTACATGTATCTGTGTGCATGTTTGTTTGTATGTATAGTTAGTAAAATATGAACCAGTGGACAAATTCTAATGAAACTCTTGGAATTTAATCGTTGGATGGATTTCTATAGCTGAATACAATTTGGTGTCAACCCAATTCAAGATGGCCACCATAGGCAATTGAACTTTAACAGAAAAAAAGTAGCTATAACTCAGCCAAATTTATAGATAATAAGCTCAAATTTGGTGCAGTAGTTGCTGAGCATTATTGCCAACAGTTACTCTGAACACTACACATTGTGCAATGTTTATGCTTAAAACTCTGGCATCAACCCTGTCTGTCTGTTAGCAGAATACTTTGGAGTCACCCCAATTTAATATAGTCACCTCAGCTAAGCAAAACAAAAATGGCTATAACTCAGTCAATTAAAAAAATATTGTGCCAAAATCTGGTGTGGTAGTAGCTGGGAGTCATTCATCTAACATAATCTGAGCACTATATATTGCACTTTATCTATGCTTAAAATTTTGGAATTAACTGTCAACACTTTCTGCTTGTTAGCAAAATGTCTTATGAACCACAGGACATATTATAATGATACCCTCAGAAAGTAATCATTGAACGTACATCTAGGAAACACAAAATGGCAATAAATTGGTCAGTTTTACAGATATTGAGCTTAATTTGGTATAGTAGTAGCTGAGAGTAATCCTCATTACATTCTTTAAGTGCTATCACATCTTTCAAGATCTCACAATATGAGATTGTGTATACCCTTATTTTCAAGGTTTGACCAAAATGGCTATAAACCCATGTCTTTTCATTATATATGTATGTCTTAGTAAAACTCTGGCAAGAAAGGCAGCAGATAATATGCATTTCTTCAGTGAATGTTCGGCCTTTAATTAATGACTTATTTGAACAATAAGTAACCTAATGGTACCATGCATTATTGAAAGACAACAAAATAGCTGTAGAACTGAGGTCCTTTGCAACATAGTATAGTATTAACCTGCTAATCACTGGACCCAGTAAAGTCAGAAACCTCTCAAATAACATTTTTATTTTTATATTATAAAAAAATGATATTAATATTTAATATATTTTTGCAGCTGAGTTAAATTTATCTTGAAATTAGCCTGGTGTGGTGCAAATATATGCTACAATTCCCATTATGTAATTTTGGCATAAAACAAAAAACATGTTAAATTTATTATATGTGGCTTGCACTTATTATTATTAGTAGTATTATTTATATACTAGTCACTAATTTGATGCAGTTTTTGTCTGACTAGTACCCTCAAATGTATACATACATCTTTATTGTTTTATGTGTAGGGAAAACAGGACTTTGTTGGTGTAGCATCTAGTGTATAAAATAGCCCAATATGATCAAAAGAAAACTATAATTCACATACATCAGTGTTTTGTATTGCATGCTGGAGAGTTGATACAATGTAGCTGTTGTTCAAACTTTTTTCTAAGCCAGTTTCTCTGTCTGCAAACAAACATCTTTAATCATTATTGTTCCACTCAATATGTTAGATATAGGCTAAGTCCAAAAAAGGTTAAAAACAAAAACAACGGGACTTCAATTTTGTAGTTGAAGACGGGTGATTCCTAAATGGATGAGAGTGCTGTAATGTTTTTTGGTTTGTTGGAGGAGGGCTGTGT
>JAOXNZ010000166.1:25724713-25735860 GCA_028566095.1 Kryptolebias brasiliensis | reverse complement strand
CAACTTTTTAAAAAATATTTCATATAAATAAATGAGTATAGTATACACACACAGTGTTGAGTTCATATGTGTTTACCTCTTTTGATATGAAGCATAAACAATTACCTTCAAACTACATAATGAGTTAAAAGGGATCCACATAGGGACAATCTAAGTGCCAAATAATCTCAGTATATATACACATGTTCTGATAGCCCCCAGAATAAACACCAGTGCAAGACCTCTAAGTAGTAAGGTCTACCACCAAGCAAGAGACAGCGTGAGGACCAAGGAACTTTCCACTAAGGTCAAGAGACAAAGTTGTGGAGAAGTACAGATCAAGGGTTGGGTAATTTGAAAATTATCCCAGAGCCCTGAATATCCCAAGGAGCATCATTAAATCTATTATCAGACAATGAAAAGTTTACACTACAACAGCAAACCTGCCAAGAAACTCACACACTGAGCAAAAAGGGTATTAATTACAGAAGCAACCAAGAGGCCAAAGATATCCCTGATGGAGCTGAGCAACTCTTCTGCAGAGATGGAAGGATCTGTCCATTGGACAATCATAAGCTGCATAGTGCTGGGCTATGTAGGCAGAGTTGCAGGACAAAGTCAAAGCTTAAAAAAAGCAGTATACCAAGACATGGTGTAGACTCCTCCAACATGGAGAAGAAGGTGCTATGGTCAGATTAAACTAAATTTGACCTTTCTGACCATCAAGGACCACGCCATGTTTGGTGCAAACCTAACACCTGTCATTGTGCTGAGGACATCATCCCCACAGTGACACATGGTGGTGGCAGATTCATGCTATGGAGATGTTTCTTATCAGTAAGGAAATATGAATGATACAAAATGCAGGAAAAATCATTAAAGAAACCTGTTTACATCTTTCAGTGATTTGAGATGGAGGTTCTCCTTTCAGGAGGACAGTAACCCTAAGCGCTCTGGTTGTTTAAGGAAAAACAGTTAAATCTCTTGGAATGTCCAAGTCAAAGCCAAGACTTCAATCCAACTATGAATCCCTGGTTTGATTTAAAGAATGCTGGACACAAGCAGTGCCTACTCAGTTTGATTGAGCTGGAGCAGCTTTGAACTGGAAATTTCAGTGACTCAATGTACCAACCTTGTAGAGGCGTATCTGAAGAGATTTACTGCTGTAAGTGCTGTAAAAGATAGCTGTACCAAGTACTGACTTGGGGTGAGGGCTGAAATATTATGCACACTCAGGTCTCTTAATTTTTAAATTTTTTTTAAATTATATTTCTTGTTTGTTTCACAATAAAAATATTTATTATCTTTAAATTGGGAGTTATGTTGTGTTGATTAAAAGATAAATTAACATTTTTTAAATACTAATACCTGAATCTGAATGATTTACATTTAAAGCCGATGTAAAGTAAGTGATTGCATAATTATTCACAAATTAAGAGACCGTGCAAAAAGGAGATTAGTGAGCGAGACCACTAAGACACTTATGAGCACTCTGAAGGACGTACAAGTTTCAGGAGGTAAGATGGCAGAGACTGAACTATAACAATTGTTGCCCAATTATTATAGCATTTTGCCAAACTCTAGACTAGATTTAATTGAGTTTTCTTCAACAGTTTGTGAGGACAGCCTGCTCTTGGTAGATTTACAGATGTCCCATATTCCTACTATTTCTTGATTATGGATTTAACAGAACTCCTGGGGATGTTTAGGGCCTTGGAAATCCTTTTGTATACATCCACTGACTTGTACTTTTCCATAAGCTTTTCTCTGAGTTGAATTAGGTCAGTCACTTTAAAGGGGCTGAATATTTCTACTTTGCATATGTTTAATTATTTGGTATGACTCTGTAGAAATTTGATTTCATTTTGACATTATGCAGTTTTTTTGGAAAAAAAACAAAACATTTTGTCAAAAAGCCAATTTATACTGATCATGATTGATTTATGACAGCAGTAAAAACATAAAAACATCCAAGGGGGTGAATACTTTTTATAGGCTCTGTAAACTTGTATCCTTGCTGTTTATCCAGCCTTGGGAGGGCTGTGAACTGCTGCTATGTAGAGAAAGTGAATTGAACTGAGATTGAATAAGAAAGGCAAATGTGTCTTCTAATATCAGAGTGTGTCTCTGGGTGAGAGGAGAGGGTGGGAGGCTTACTTATTGTGCCAGCTTGCCTCACTGGGGGGGTGTGATCTGTCCAGGCTGCCTACCTTCATCTCCCATTAAATTCAATCATGCTGGGCTGCTCCAAGTTTAACTATCCATTCTTTTTTTTTTTAACCTTCTCCCCTTTTACACATATAATAATTCCTTCTTTGACATCAGCAGAAGGGGAGAGAGAGGAACAGTAGTGGGGTTTTTAAATGAAGGAATGCCTCACATGAACAGATGCGTGTTTAATGTTGATATTTTTATGCATATTTCTTGAAAAGCTATGGGTTTTTATGTGAAGTGCGGGTTGTTTGAGAGTAACATTGTTGAAATAGTGACAAAATCAGTCAGATTAAGTGACTGGCAGAGACTCTTGGATGAATAATGCAGGCTACAAGATGAAAGACAGCTTTGTCTTTTGTAGTTTGTCAGGCAGGAAACCGGGGAGAGCCACGACTGGCTTTAAGACTGCATGATGCATCATTCTAACTGCCTGATAGTTTGCCTGGGAGGCTAAAAATGATATTGATTTTTTTCCCCTCCTCATCATTGGAATTTTCATTTTGCAATCCCTTTGCTAAGGGGAGACTTATACCTGGCATTGCAATAATGCTTTATTTTTCACTTTCTATAAGAAGCATGAGACCTAACATTTTATATCTGTGTTAAACCTCTGAGATGAAGTCCTGTTAGCATGCTTACTGCTGCAGGTATCATATAGGATTTGGCATCTCCTTGAAATATGTCACTATCAGACTGACAGATCCCAGTGAATTACATATGAAGTGTGTTTTATTGTCGAGTGTGAACATTAGTCAGTGCTTTGTCTCTGACTTGAGCTGTGATTAATAGCTGTCACTTCATGAATTCAGCTTGCATGACAGAGCATCTCGTGACCTTTCTTAGGGAAATGGTCTGGAGACAATGCAATATGAAGGTGTCAGGGAGCAATACATCAGAAATACAAAAGCACAAACAGAAAAGTAATTAGAAAGCTCTCAAAGAGCGAATAAATCTGCCAAGGCTCCTCAGTCTCTTAGATTTGTTATGTTAATATCACAAAATATTTAGACATTTTAATCTCTTTTCAGATTCAAATCTGCCTTCAATTGCACATTCACAAGAAATTACAGACATGCTTATGATTTTTCAAGTCTGTGTGGTGATTAAATGGAAACTAGAACCCAAAAGTCAGCATAGCTTCTAGCCATAACCTGTTTTATTTTTAGTCAAATCCTGCCTCTGACAGTCCATGACTACTCTAAGGTATGCACAAAGTAGCCTTTGCATTGTTTTTGACCCCTAAAGTGTCACAATAACATTAAACACAGCCAGCAGCATTAAGTGAAGAGTTCTTAAGTTCAGGAAAAAAATACTTTTAAGGTGACTGAAGGGCAGAGGGAAGAAAGTTGCATGATCTGTAAATATGTGATTTAAGTTTGAGACAACTGCAGGAGAGTTATTTTTAACATCTGCTGCCATGAAGGTAGGCAATCATGTGATTGCCTGTGTCTGTGTGTGTGACTGCATGTCTGTTAGCAAAACATCCACACCAGTGGACAGATTTAAGTGAAACTCTTAGAGGTAATACTAATTGGATGAGTGTCTACAACTGATTAACTTTTAGAGTCAACCTGATTTAAGGCAGCTGCCACAGAACATTGGCCTTAGCTATTACAAAAACAGCTATAACTCAGTCAGTTTTACAAATGCCGAAGTACAATTTGGTGTGGTATTTGTCGAGAGTCATCTCCAACACATACTTGAAGCACTAACAGATTGCATGAGATCTTTGTTTAAAACTTTGGCATGTGAGGAAGGGAGAAATCTGCATTCCTTAAAGGAATGCTGCTTTTCAATACACTTCTGTATTCATTTCTTCACCATTTAGAGTCAGTTTTGCTTGCTGTTTTTAAGTTTAGGTACAAAGGGCTCACATTCGAGAGTGCAAAGTAATAATTTGATTTTTCAGTTTAGTTTTTTTTTTTTTGGAGCAGGGTGATATGACCCAACAGTGTCTCACTTTCACAACAGTGTCTCACCGTCAGTATCCAGCAGTGAGAGCTCTCTGTGGAGAGTCAGATAGGATTTCTGACAAGCAGACCAATCTAACTGCTGCTAAAATTGGGGTTAATTGAAGAGCCTAAACCAAACTATGTATTGTGAAGTTTAACTCAGTTTATGTGTAAAACCATGTTGCAACATGGACCAGTGACATGCGGTGAGGTTCTTGACTGGTGTGGCACTGACTCCTCTGGAGTCGGACGTAAAAATATACAAACCCAAAATATAAGCTTATGCAACAGGTCTCATGTGTGAAGCCTCTCATAAGATTAAATTGGTTCTGTAAAGAATAAAGAAAACAATGAGTTTGGCAACAAGTGGTACTCTTCCTGCTTTCTCTCAGAGAAGAAGAGCACGCAGCGACATGCACCTGTTCCCCCTTGTGCCTACGGGGCTCCGCACTGCCCACTATTAGTGCGGCAGGGTACTTTCTGCCTCACCCTGTCCATTTTCACTGCGCATTTATGGCCGATCAGAAGGACTAAATATGTCACACACATTCAATAAATTTATTAGACAGACTGTGGAATGTCAGCATGTGTAGTACATGTGTAATCAAACATGTATATTGGTGATATAAAGAGAGGCAGCAATGGTCATGCACCAACTGCCTGCATCAGTCAGTGTGTAGCACAGCGCCGTCAGAGGTGAGGCACGGCTCATCGATGCCTCACCTCATCCTTCTCTCATGTATTTGAACAGGAAATGCATAAATTTAGCGATTTTGACCATAGAAATGTTGAAATCACACAGAAAACAAATTTGTTAACCGGGGGTACACAAAGCTGTTTTCTTAAAGGTTAGATTTGAAAGGACATTGAAGAAAAATGATCTTATATGAAAAATAGCCCCCTTATCATCAGCTTCAATGCAAATTCCCTCCTCTTAATGAATAGATAAACCACAGCAAGTTTTTTTTTTATAACAAGTGAGGCAGTGCCTCACCTGCCTCCCCTGACTGCACGTCACTTACATGAACCTGTATTACAACACAGACTTTCTTCTTTTGGCTGCTCCCTGCCACAGCACATCATCTGCTTCCATCACACCCTATCCCAACATCCTCCTCTATCAAGGGTCTGCATATCCTCCTTCACCACACCCATGAACCTTCCTATGGTATTCCTTTTACAGAAACACAAACACTTTGTCGTTAGGAAATTCTAAGTAAACACTATCCTATGCAAAAGTAACAATGTGTAAATTTCCACAATGCTGAATTTGCTTATACTATTTTGATTCTATTCTTTTTGGTACTTCTTATATTTGTACAAATTTCATGCCGACAGATTTTAAGGTACCTTATTAAGAATGGAAGTGGTGACCAGACCAAACAAAGTGCAAAACACACTCAAAAACAAAAGTCTTGTTTCTATGTCTATCATCTCAGTTTTTACACTCTTGGGAACTTTTTCAGATTTTCAGTTAACCTCTCTCCCTAGTAAAGATGAAATCAAGCCCAAACCTTTTATACTAGGGGCAGTTAAAACTGAGATAACTAGATAGCAGTACAGACACCTAGGTGTTTCTTCTTTATTTAAATGGAAAAAAAAAACAAAAAAAACTATGTAAAACTAATAAAATCCACCGGTGTTTACAGTGAACTTTTCTTTTTTTTTCTCTAACTTGGTGCTGAGTTCCTTCATGTCTCATGTGGTAATATGTAGCCCTACTTATATTACTCACCTTCTATCCTCTCAGCATGATCAGGGCAGACCAAAAGAACCAAATTGATCTCTGATAAAACACTGCAAGTGTTCATCTCCAGGGGGCTCAGGTACTGATTGTGTTTGCGTTTTTCCAGATGGTCGCTAAACGGAACACTCATTGATCTGGGGAGCGACTACCGGCGTCACATGTCTGGGGGCAGCCTGATCATTAGGAACCTGGACAAGGACCAAGACTCTGGGATGTACCAGTGTACGGCTTTCAATACGTGGGGTAGTATCCTCAGCCGCAGAGCCAGCATTCAGTTTGCATGTAAGTGATGCTACATTTGCTAATATTTTCCCGTCATGGCTCTGACACAGATATGACATTTTGGCAACTCTTTGTATCTGCTATATGTCAGCCTGAAGTGTGTAATATGCTTGCGGCCCACAACTTGCTATTTTTTAATTTTATTTACTCCTCCGATTTCTAATTTAGATTGCCTGGGAATAGATTTTCACAAGGGGACATGGTAATTGAGTGAAATGTCAGATGCAGCAAACACAGGAGTAGCCTCCGACTGCCTCTGAACCCCATTGATTCTCATTAGCGGTTCAAACTCTGACAGCCTCTATGCTTCGTCAGAACACTCATATTTTGCCAAGTTCTACTCCAGGTCTTGTTATCCAGGCTTTAAAGCAAACAGACACAAATAATGCGTGAAAAGTGTTTCTATCTTTCTACAGTAATCACCAGATACTTCTTCATGTATAATGTATGCGGCTGATTGTGAACAGATCAGACGGTGACAGGCTGACTGCTGCTCTGCCAGCCTGCTGCTTAAAAGACAACAAGGAGTGCTGGGATGTGATGGTGTGGAGTGGGGTCCTACCTTCCCGACAAGCTCTGTAGAGGCACCGCTCTTTTCTTGATCAAGCCTGCTGACTATTGATCCTGTCCCAAGGATAGGGAGCCTTTCACTTCCTCTCATGAGATGGACTGCCATTATCCCTATAGCTCAGTAATGAATCTCACTTGTGGGGACCGGGTGCAGAGCAGAGCTGCTTGACATTTATTGTCTTGCCTAAATGCACGGTGAGGGAGGCCTAAAAGATCAGCAGGGCTGATACTCTGTTTTTCCGTGTAATGAGGCGACTGCCCTGAGATAGAAATGTTGTTCCTCCTCTGCTGTGTTGGTTAGCCCTCAATATTCAGCTGCGACCGCAATAAGACTGGCCTCCTATAGCTCATTTTTGTAGCATAAACAACCTAATTTGTATTTTAAGTAACAGAGAAACTGTGATAAAAATGCCTGCTTTCACACAGCCTGGGTCACCAAATTCTTAAACTCTGGGCATTCAGATAGATAGGGAAACCTTCTTTATTGCAGTTTTATTGTATTTTCTACATATTTGTGTTTTTTGAGGGGTACATTAGCCCATTATGTAAATGCATTCAAACAATTTAATATTATTGTTTCCTAATTTAACAACAGTTACCTGAAGTTACAGCCATTGGGAAAGTGTATTACATCAATCTGATCAACTATAGCATCACAACCACTGACAGGCTAGGCAAATAACATTAACTAACTCATTACAGTAACTCCTGAAAGAGTCGAGAATATAAAGTGCGTCAGTCAGTAACATTTTCATTTAGAAAACACATAGAAAATAAATGAGCTTATGGCTTTGAGCAACTTTAACAAAAACAAAATGTTGTGTATTTAGTTGGTGTTTTCTAAGATGTTTCTTGTTTTCACTGGTCTGGAGTGGTCGGGTGGTATAAGGCCCCATCCACAAACTGAAAAAAAAAACAGAGTTGTTGCTGCCTTTGCACCTCCAGTCTACATAAACAGAGCTTTTGGTGAACAAAAAGACACTTTTTACTAACATTTTCCAAAGTGGAGCTTTTTAAATTTTGTTTTTGGTGGATCTGTCTAAACAGCCGACAAAGAGCTTTTCAGAAACACAACATAGCCGCCTATTTTGTGCACACCCACTATCACTTGGTGCCCTAGAAACCAAAAGAGCACCTGTGCTGTTTTTACTGATTGTCCTTCATCTCAGTCCTTTTGTCATAAAACTTTGATTGTGTGCTGAAATGTAACCGTTACCAAAGAG
This sequence comes from Kryptolebias brasiliensis, assembly GCA_028566095.1. Classification (NCBI taxonomy): domain Eukaryota; kingdom Metazoa; phylum Chordata; class Actinopteri; order Cyprinodontiformes; family Rivulidae; genus Kryptolebias; species Kryptolebias brasiliensis. The sequence goes on along the minus strand of JAOXNZ010000166.1, from coordinate 25,727,893 downwards.
AAAAAACAAGAGCTACAATTGTTTTGGGAAAACCTTTAGCCAAATGAAGAATGCTTTTCTCTGTGTTTTGATATGTGATAAGCGTGGACGTTATTGCCACCTAGTAGTGTGGCATGTGTCTTTCAGAGTTTTTGTTGAAATCTGTGGATGGAGAAAAAACTATAAATGTAGGAAGAAATATCCAGAGTATTGTAGAGGGGGACTAAGGAAGGAAGGCTTACGAATTGGTGAGAAGGTTGTGGAGCAAATGTGCATCAACGTTTTTTGCTTTTGGGGCTAACTCCAAAAATAAGTCAAAGCAGCCAGAGGCAGAATGATGGTTTGAACCATGTTCCACTATGATTTGAAAACTATGGGTCCTCCTATTCTCTTGTGGATGTCATTTTAACAAATTCTATGATTCTGAATATATACATTTGCTGACCAATCACAGGACTTCTTGGAAACTGTTAACTAACAGCAGTGGCCTCTTTTTATAGGCCAAAGTACAAAAGCAAGATAGTGGTTTTAGAAGATTTAAAAAAACACACACACACACAAGGACAAGCTTGAGTTTATTGACTTTGACTGTAAATTTTCCAGCTCTCAATCTAGCTGAGATGTACTGGACAAACAAGTTCTTTTCAGAAAGAGCACATCTCACAGCTAACATGGCTTAAAGCAGCAGTAGTATGTGACCTTAAAATTATGTGCGCTGACTCATTTTGATGGCTCACTGACATTCATTATACACGTTCCCAGGCACAGAGCTGCCCTAGTGTCGCAAGGGACTGAGAAATAGCACTACACAATTTTGTGTTACCTATAGAAAATTTAAAACTTTATTCACTTTGGTAAAATATTTAAAAGGTTAAATAAAATTTAAGGACAAAAATAGCAACTCTAGCCATAATGGACAAATACTGCTTAAGATTAGGTGAAAAAAAAAAACAATTTAGCACTGTTACTATTGAACCTCTAAGTAAAAACTGATTGACTCATGTTGTTTTGCATTTACTTTGCTTGACTGTATTGGCTGAATCTGCCAGTGTGTGTTTATAGTCATGAAAAGACTAAATTAACCCAACAAAATTGTAGCCTATTTTTAAAATTCTTAAGAAAAGTTGGTAAATTTGACAGCTAAACTGCAGCAGGTTGTAAATCAAAGGAGGCTGAACTTGTATTTAATTTCTAGAATAAAACTACCAAAAGAATTGTAAAAATCAAACTCTAATCTTCCATCTTTCACGCACAACATTATATCTTGGCAAATGCATCTTTACGACACATTAATGTTCTTCTGACATTTACTTTTTGCATTTACCATAAGCTTCATTTACCATAAGCTGTGGGACAGCAAGTGAAGATGAAGCCTCATTTAGTCTGTTTCATCCACTTTCAGTGTTCTGTTTATGATAAAATCTAGCTTAAAGTTGCAGGTTCTCTGCTAAGATTTTGACATGGTTTCAATGTCTACATCCTCAAAGCTTCTGGGATCTAGCAGGTGCCTATATCGTTACATCTTTTGAGTCAGCTGCCCCTCAGAGTTTGACTCATGGGTCAACTGTTTTAAAATCCTTTATGCAGGGATAATGCATTTGTTTGTCAAGTTGAGGACAAATGAATTGAATCCCATGTTTGTGTCACTTCTGGTGAAAGATTTTGGGGCACATTTTGTCCCAAACTTGTTTTTGTTTCTTTTTTTCTGCTAGAGAAAAACTTGTCATTTGTGTCTGTTGTATTGTTGGCACCACCTTTAGAATTAGAGTTTTTTCAGGTGTGTTTACCACCCCACACAACCTGCAAAGTATTGGGCACATGGTTGAACATGACAGAACCTGGCAGATCTTTGCAGACTGATTTAGATTATAAAAAAAATAAAGGCAGTGAGCCTTGTCTGGTAAAAATTGCATCACACAGGCATCATGGTCAGGTGGACAGTGGAGCATAAATTGTGCATTAGGTGCAAGGTTACACTAGAACTTATAAAGTGTGATTGTGTTGCACAAGTTTAGGTTTCCAACTGTTGCCACATGCAAATGCTCCAAAGTGTAAATTAGAAAACTTGGCTGTATTGCTGAAAAGATAGTACTTCTGTTTTGTGACTGTTTATTTAGCTTCACTATCATAATATTGTATATAGAAGTATACAGTCTTAATCCTGTTAGGTCATATAACTACCCAACTTAGATTTTCAATGTTGTCTAAGTTGGCCTATTTTGCATGTTAACAAATATGCATGTATGACTTTTCATGTGCAGAGCTCAGTAGCAAATTTGTTTAGGTGTTTATTACTGTAGTTTTGTATCACAAAATTGGAGTTAGGTAGCAGAAATCTGTGGAACTGCTTCAAATGATTCACTACTGATAACTTGAAATTCATGTCTCAATTAGTCCGTAGTGATTTTTGGATCTATTCAATTTTAGGTGCATAAACAAACAGTTGAGGTCAGATGTTTACATACACACATAACTGACATGAATGGCATCCTTCAATCATAATTTTGTTTTTTTAATAACTGGTGGGAGTCATTTTTTTTCCAGGTTAGAATGACTTTCCAACATACACCTTCAGTGATTTAAAAAAACAAGAGGCCTGGTATAGCTACTATGACAATTTTGGGTTGTCCAATCATCCAGTCCAATAAACGACACCAAACAAGAATCAAAAACACTGTTTTGCATTGGCAGAGATGATTTGGGATGTTTTTCATGGGCACAACCCACATATTCAACTCTACTACTCAACATGTGCATTTCATTTTTCTTAGAAATGTAGCACCATTTTAGAGGAAATAATCAGGCTTTCCTATGGTTAATGATTTATTGCCAAGAAGTATTGTTACAACAAATAAATTATCAACCTAACACAAACTGATGTATGTATACTTCAAATACCTATTGGATTGGAGAAAATCTGAAATTAATTCAAACTTGTGCACCCAATTTTTCTTTTTAAAAATGATTTACGTGGTGTTTTGAATGATCATTCGTTTGCTGCAACCCCCCCCCAAATAAAAAAAAAACATAACAAAAAACAAACTTTAAATAGCTCCTTAAAGCCCCAAATTAATATGACATTAATGCCCATGGGCACAGAGGGTTAGAGCTGTCGCCTCCCAGAAAGAAGGTTGCAGGTTCGAATCCTGGCCTGGGGCCTTTCTGGGTGGAGTTTGCATGTTCTCCCTGTGCACACGTGGG
>JAOXNZ010000166.1:25711240-25724613 GCA_028566095.1 Kryptolebias brasiliensis | reverse complement strand
AGTGACTGCTGGAGATAGGCACCGGCTCCCCGCGACCCGGAATGGAGAAGCGGCTAAAGAAAATGGATGGATGGATGCCCATGATGGGTGTATGTAAACAACTGACCACAACTGTAATATTATTTCTGAGCAGTGTAGACCTACTTATTACTGGTTTAATCCAGGATTAGTCAGATTTATAGTTAGGAACCAAGAAAGAATTACATGTGTTCATTCAAATGTAATGTAGACTAAACTCAAATGCTACATTGCTTGATAGTGTCAAAACCTGACATACCTGCTCCCATAACCTCAACATTCTGACTATAATGTTGGCTTCTTTACAACCTGTCTGGCTGTTATCTTTTCAGCCCTACTTTGTTGTTGCAATACTGCTCACCACAGGGGTACTAAAAATGATGGAAGTGGCTGCTGGGTTACCCTAACTAAGCCGTAAATAACCCGCACTTTTAAATTTCTGATAAACACTGGTTGAGCTTTGGTGTGGTGCCTCTGGAGCAGTTTTCCTCAAGAATTTCGTTCGACACAATATAGAATGACAGGGAGTGTCTCTACAGCGGCGCCCTTGCCCAGACCAATCATCGTGGAGCTGTAATAGTCTCCCTCTGTAATCTCTAGGCTAGCCATTCTTATATGGCAGAGATTGATTCTGCTTACAAAGGAATCGCTGCGGCTATATAGTGAGTTTGGCCTCTAGCTTTCAGAGTTACAGTGTGTGGTCAGTTGAGTCCGGTGAAACCCATTATTCTTCTGTTCAGAGGCTACAGAGGAGAGAGGTGTATCCCCTCAAGCACTGAGCCCAGCAACATCTTTACCCGTCTTTGTGCAATTTTGCACAATCTGGGTGAAGGAGTCATTCTTTTTTTTTTTTTTGTCTGCTGACTAATTAGCTCTTTTTTGTCACTGTTATGACTATCAGCTGCCATAATGGCATCTTTTCAAATAAGCTAGGTTTGCCCTCTCACTTCAGCATGGCTTCTCAGAATCCAAAATGTTGTTAGAAGGCAGAATCAGTATTTATTAAAGCAGCCTGCTGAGATCAGAAGGATGTTACCTCTGTCTGCATTTCAAGTCAGTCACCTCCTCCTGTGGCCTCTCGTGGTCCTGCCGTGACTTGGCTCTGTTTGATTCCACTGCGGTCAACAGAGAGCTGCTCATTAATCTTAGCCGCGCTCTGTCCCACTTCTCTCCATAATCTTCCTTCTCCTAATTTCCCTTATCGGTCACACTGACTTTCTTTTGTTTGTGTTTGGAAGGCTTACTCTAGGCTGTTAGCCAAAGGGTGCCGACAGAGTGCAGAGCGGACTGCGGCAGCTTCCCTCCATCCGTCATGAAGCCAGGGGTGGTTTATCATGCCAGATTTTGTTTTGTTTTTTTTTTCTTCCAGCAACTGCTCATTCATTTGCGCGCGATAGATTGTGCTGAGAGTATTGATGGGGAAGCTAATGCTTTTAAGTGCAAGATTACACCACATTTAATAATGATGTTACTTATTGCTGCTGGCTCTGCAAACTGTCATTTATCATGCACACATCCCCTGTGTTTGTTCAATCCTCGCACAGCATTTCCTTCCTCCTTGCTAATTTTATCCCATTTCAGTCTAATCGCTTTATTGCAACTAAATTGTAGTGTTGCTGGGTAAACGTCAACAAGGCAGGTCCATCTATTTCATCAGCACTCCAACGTCTTTGAAACCATCAGCTGCTGTCAGGAAGTGTCCCAAGGCAATCAGTGGTGTCCTATTAAACTCCCAGTGCTCAAAATACAACATCAAAAACATGCTTCTGATTTTGTGAAGGGACTTTGGGAGAGCTTGTGTCCCCTATTTTCAAAACTATCCTTGTCAGGAAAAACCCATGTGAGTAAACTGTAAAAAACACACATATAGGCTGTGCTGCTGCTGAGTGTTTCACCTTTTTAAGTTGCCATCAAATCTCATTGCAATCTCTTCCGACTCATCAGATCTTGAAAACTTCAAAACCCAATCAGTGAGGAGTGCTGTCAACGTCCGTGAGGGTCAAGGAGTGGTTCTGCTATGTGGAGCGCCCCCACATTCTGGAGGTAAGCTTTGTTAAATCAAACCTTTGTTCTCATCTTGTTTCATAACTGAATGATGCTAAATAGAAATTACCCTTTCTTCACTTTGCTGTTTCAAATGCATTTACAGTGCTCTAATTAATAATCTATTAATGTTTCAACAAAATACTAGTAAACCCTTTACGGCTTGGCGTGTTACAGATTAAACCTAAAGAAATTCTCTCATTTGCTTAATTTGAGTGTTAGACAGGAAAATTGATACACTCTCTTTATGTCAACTGTGGATATGAAGCTGCAGAAAGCAGGTGATTGGCTTACCTTCGCACAAAGGCTGGGAACAAAAAAACAGGTAGCAAGACATTATTGAAAGGTGACAAATCCTCAGCAAAACAGTACCACTAGCTAATTAACACAGTGCATTGATTTGTTTATTCAGTAGAAAACTTTGTGGTAATAAAGGAGGGTATATTTTGGAAGTATAAAACACTTTGCCTGCAACAAAAACTTGGCACCCTTTAAACTTAAGGTTTACAAAAGTCTTAATTAACAAGCTTCAGTAAGGCAAAAGTTGTAGTTTATTGTTCGCACAGTAGCTGTTACTGCACTGTTTCCAATCTGTATGCTAACGAGCACAGAGCTGTTGGCTGTAGCCTTATATTTCTGCACCAAATATTCAAAAAAGGATGCTTTAATTGTTCAAGTGAGGAGCTGAGACTGTGTTCTATAAATGAGAGGCTACAAATAGAAGATTAAGTTGCAGGCTGCACAGCCCCACCACTCTGCATATCTACAGAATGAGGAGGACATGCACAATGGCTGCTGCCTAGCTTGTCACCCTCTTGATACAATAGCTTGCACATTGGAACAAGCAATTTCTTTCACAAGAGAACAGTTTGTCGCAGTGCATTGTACAGCTGGTCTTTGGGATAATGGGTCAGAGGAGTCTGTGTGAAATACAGTTTGACAGCTTCCCTCTCTGACACAGGCTTATACGCAGTAGGGTGCTGTAACTGTAGTTCCTTTGTGTTTCACCACATTCTCAAAAGTGACTGAAAGTGAAGCAGTGTGAACCTTCTACACCTTTCTTCCTTCTTCACCTTGTTGCTGCTTTCCCAACTCAGTCTTCTTTTTCTGCTTTTTTTTTCCTTTCTTCTCTTGAGTTTCCAAGCTCCGATGTGCCTTATAACCTTCCACTCCACTGAACTAAATCAGACACCTATAGTATGAAACTTTTTTTTTATTACACCCAATTGGCTTAGAATTCAGCATAAGCTTACTTCACTGCAACCACATTTAATATCAAACCACCCAGATGTGAAAAATGAAATGCAATGCAGTCACAAGTAATTGTTATTGTATTGCTTCTGTATGCCAACATATTTCTTTTGTTGTTTATTTAAAAGTCCCTTTTGAGGCACATTTTTTTTCCATAAAAGACCTTGTGTTGTATTTAACTCAGCACTTGACAAAGAATTGCTCTGCAAAGTGCTATCACTGCTCATTACAGCCACATAGTTCAGAGTGGGGTTATGCTGACTCTGAGCTACATGGCTCCTGCTGCCTAATCAAAAGGAGCTTTGTATCTGCATCGCTGCACTCAGCCTGGACGATTCATCCCATCTGAAGCCAAGTAGCTCGCCCACTCGGGTGGTGCTAGACATGATTGACAGTCATTGCACACACCTTTTGACTCAGACCCTCCCTCCCCATTTCACCACCTCAAAAACCTTTTTTCTTCTAGAAGTATTTGCAGCGCACGCTTCTTGAAAACGACATTGTAATTCAGCATGACAGGCCTTTCTTTTCTTATAGACCCATCATTTGTGAGAAGAAATGACAACGTGATTTTGTGTCTGTATGTCGATCCATTGATCCCTCAATCCATTCGTTCGTTCATGACGCCTTCAAACTAAGTCGCTCAGAGACCCGGGGAATGAAGGCCATGTGTCAGGGGAGTGCCAGTGAAGCACTGTAATCCAGTTTGTTTCGCTCCCTTTCCCCTGGTCTCCTATTTTTTCTGCACTGATAGCTCTTACATTCTCGGTATCTCCTCCTAAGGAAACCTGGATAAGGGGATGAAAAACAGCTAACATGGAATGGAGTTCTTTTGATTCAGCCACCCTATCTATGTGCTCAAGGCCCATCTAATATGGACCAGCGCAGCATTAACTCAACTGTTTTCCTTTCTGTTCTAGAGTTGACATTTGCATGGATTTTCAATGAATATCCATACTCTGTCCAACAAGACAGTCGAAGGTTTATCTCTCAGGAGACTGGGAGTTTGTACATTGCCAAAGTGGAGCCCTCGGATGTTGGAAACTACACCTGTGTGGTCAACAACACTGTCACAAAGGAGAAAGTTCTCAGCTCTCCAACACCACTGGTCCTCAGGAGTGATGGTAAAAACAACAAAAAAAACTCCTTAGTTTGACTTTTATTTTACGTTTATGTTTGAGTGTCATATAGATTCAACTTTATTCTTTTGCCACCTTTTCTGCCATCTGTATTGCATTTTATACACTGAAATCTAATCAACAATAAATGAGAGCAGCATGCCATCCAACTTAACATGTTTTAACTTAAATTGAACAAAATCTTATAGCAGAAATTAGAGGTTTAATGTGACAATAACATTGCCCTATCATATTCAAGCCTGATAATTGTATTTACATGCAAGATGACCTCTTACAGAATATTAAGTACAAATAAGTTAAGAAAAAATTGTTTTTATTTTGGGAAAAAAACAAAAAAAACAGCTTACATTGAGTAAACTTGCTGCTTGTACTTGTCAGCAAAAACAGCAGTTGCGGACTTATTCACTGAGTGGGTACAACTGAAGCCTTTGTTCATGTTGAGTTTTATGTAAAATTGGGACTCTTTTGAATATGATGTTATTTTCTTCTAAAATAAGATCTCAATGTGTTAAAAAAAATTCAGTCGTTTTTTTACTATTTAAGCACATTTCTTGTACCACACATCAACAAGGCCATACAAACTGCTTCCTGTTCTTAAATGCAACCATTGAACTGAGCAGGGACTTTTACTTAAATAAAAATACCAGTTCAGCAATCAAAAAATACCTTATTATGAGCAATAATAAAAAAAAACATTATAACGTGTTGGTCCCTGTTGATGTATTCTGCATGACAAAGGTAAATTATTAGTACTAATGAGTCAGGGTGTAAGCAGCATGTTGTAGTTGTAGCTGCAAAGAAAAAAGCTGACTGAGACTAATTTACATTCACTCATAAATCCTGGGTATTTTGCCAAATTTATAAGAGAGGAAGGAAATTAAACTGAGCTGTGATGGACTCGAATGGATATTTACCTTAACTCACAAGTTTAAAATAAAAAAAAGACATCCCTTTGGTTGGTGTTTTCATTCCTCCACCTGCTGCATGTTTAGTAATGATATATGACAGTTTGTTAGCACTGCAGGCTTTGACGACCTAGAAAATGAGAAATCAATGCCTAATTTTTAATGGATTTCCCGTACTTACACCAACTCAACCAAACTATTGGTCTGATGGTGGTGCCCCACTCACTGCATTCAATTTATTAAGTTACTACCATCTAATTATTGCAGATTAATACTAACTATGCATTAATGCTGCAATAATACAATGCTCACATTTTTCAAAGTTTGTGATGGCTTTTATTCTGCAAGCATGCACTGGATACCATAGAAGGTATTGTTCCCAGGCACTGGGGATGTAATTGTCATGGTAAAGGGCATGCTGTAATATTTGCAAAGAAGTCCGTGACCCATCCCAGTGATGTGAATATAAATAAAGTCATAAATGAAGTTACATTCATAAATCTCTAGGAGTGATAAATCTCCACTAGTCTAATCTATTCCTTGATGTGTTCTCTGAATCTTTTATAACCCACCTCTTATTTCTCCCCTTCTTCATAAGCCCTTCAGTGGTCACTTTGGCTCCATGCTCATTAGGAGTTTTGTGTTAGCTGTCCAAGTGTATTACAGCCTCTGATCTAACCTGAGTGTAATGTCTGCTGTTTATCACTGACGTGCAAAGCTTGTTGTCTATTGTCACCCTTTTCTAGGAGTAATGGGTGAATATGAGCCAAAGATAGAAGTTCATTTTCCCGATGCAGTTCCAGCTGCAAAAGAATCAGTGGTGAAGCTGGAATGTTTTGCTCTGGGAAAGTAAGTAAACCTCATTGTCTGTGACTTAAACTATAGGTTAATTTATGCATAAATTATAGCTATTTAAGAAAGTTTAATTGTAAGTAAGCCTAACATAAATCATTTTCAGATTTATCAATGCATCTGAAATTTAAGCAATTCCATTTTGATTTGTAGGAAACATTAACTCACAAGGCTTTGGTCCAAACTAGCCTATTACTGCATTTAATCACATTATGATCACAGTGACTGACAGCTGAAATCCCTTTGTTCCTTCTTTTTTGTAGCCCTGTCCCAGAAATAAGCTGGAGGAGAACCAGTGGCGTCCCGTTTCCCAGCAAAGTCAAAATGAAGAATTCAAATGCTGTCCTTGAAATTCCTAATTTTCAACAAGAAGATGCAGGGACGTATGAGTGCATAGCAGAGAATCGGCGGGGCAAGAATGCTGCACGGGGTCGTATTTCTTTCCATGGTAAGTGAGCCATTTCTAATTTAATGACAATGAAAGCAGAAAGACACAGACTGCTACAGATATCCATACTTGTACAGGAAACATGCAGGTGACCAGCAGTTTTAAATTCCTGTTGTTCATCTTTCTGTCGGGTATAATGTTTGAAGGGAAGTTTTGAGTTTTGGATCTAGAAAGTAAAATTAGACTGTAAAATTTAAGATTGAGCTGCAATAAATACAAACAAATTATTACTTGAAGGTGGGTTGAAGTGAATAATATTTGGACTGAATTGCACAATATTAATTTGAATTTGAATATACCTCATCCAGTTCATTTGGAAAGTGCCTTGAGATTACTTATATTGCACCAGTTCAGAACAAAAATTTAACGGAATTGAAACAACATTGAATTTTATCAATAATATTAGTTTCAATGGATTTAGGATAATTTCTGGTTAATATTAAGACAATCTGGATACATTTCTCATTTTTCTGATAACCTTTGTGTTTAGTTATGTATGATACTATGCTTTCCTGATGAAGAAATGTCTAAAACACATTTAATATGTTCAATTTGTTCCAAGCTAAGCCTCAGTGGCTCCAGACGATGGCAGACACCGCTCTGTCTATAGAGGAAAACCTTTTCTGGGAGTGTAAGGCCAATGGAAAACCTAAACCATCCTACAGCTGGCTGAAGAATGGGGAGCAAATGATTCCAGAGGTATAAGGGTTCATCAGATTTTCTTGTTGATATGCTAAAGTTATAAAAGAAAAAAAATGAAACATTGGCTGAAATTATCCCACCCACTCCCTTTAGTTTGTTGTTGGTTTTAAAATAACTTTTTTTTTTTCAACTTAAACAGGTTGTCCCATCTGGTGTATCTGCACCGATAGGGCCTTGCTAAGTGTTTAAAAGCAATACTGTGATATAGTTTTGTGTTTTTCACAGTTGAGACATTGGCTGTATATGACCTGGTGGGGTAAAACATTTAGTTTGGCTTCTTACTTGTCTTAGTTTATTTATGTATTATCTTATTCAAATGAAAACAATATTGCTTTCTGAATTAAAAGGTACCGGCAGACATGTTTTTGAGTTTAGACGTGATCTTATCTTGCTGTTTTGCCTCTTTTAGTTTTTATGCAGTTGTTAACAGTCAAGAGAAAATAAAGTCTCGCTCCTTCAGTTTTAAGGGTTTTTTTTGTATCAGAGCATAATAAAAATTATCCGGTCTTTGCGAAATTTTTAAATAATTCAAATCTAACTTTGAGACTACAACAACACACATCAGATTTTACCATGCCATTTTTTGATTACACAATAACAAAGCCAAAACTAAAAAGCTGAATGTGAAACATTAGGTGCACCCTTTGATTCAACAACTTGTACAACCTCCTTTAGCAGCAAAAACTTGAAGTAGTAGCTTCGTGTATGACTATCAGTCTTTCACATGGTTGTGTCAGGTTTATGTTTTTGACATTCTTGTCGTATTGCTCCTTGTGTTTTTATTTGATTTTTGTGTTCAGTTTATCTCCTTTGTACTATCAGTCAGCCTGTCTCACCCATTTGCATTAAGCTCAGGTGTCTCCACTCTACTCATCATCCCTAGTCCATTTAATCCCTCTGTTTTCACTCATCTATGCTATTGTGCTCTCATGCCCTGCCTGGTGCTTTTGTAATCTCATTGTATTTCATGCCACACCAGCGCTTTGTTTTGTTTATTAACAAATCTTTTAAATTTCACTCAAGCTCCTTGTGTTTGGTCTGTGTGTTTGGGTCCAACTCTCCTCAAGCCTGACTGGTTGCGAAGGAATTTTGGTCCACTCTTTTTACAATGTTGTTACAATTTGTTGAGGTATTTGGTTCTACACATCTCTCTTGAGGTCCTACCACAGCATTTCAATCAGGTTTTGGTCTGGACTTTGACTGGTTCATTGCAGCACCTTGATTCATTTCTTTTTGTGTTGTTTGGTTGTAGATTAGCTGATGTGTTTGGGATTATTGTTCTGTTGCATTATGATCCAGTTTGGTCCAAGCTTCAGCTGTCAGACAGATGGCCTCACACTTGACTCTAGAATCCATTGTTCTCGGCCGTGAGTTCATGGCTGAGTCAATGACTGCAAGGTCCCGCATCTGGAATACAAATTCAAATCATCACCCCTCCACCACTGTGCTTGACATTTGTTATGAGGTGTCTTTGCTAATATGATGTGTTTGGTTTTTGCCAAACATGGTGCTATGCTTTATGGAAATGTGTCTACTTTTGTCTCATCTGTCCAAAGGACATTGTTCCAAAAGTCCTTTGGTTCATTGAGATGCAACTTTGCAAATCTAAGTTGTGCTGCCATGTTCTTTTTAGAGAAGACAGGCTTCTCCTGGCAACCCTTTCGAACAAACCGCACTTGTTCAGCCGTTTTCTCATTGAACTGACATAAACTTTAAAGGGGCTTTCAGACTAAACGAGGGAAAGGCAGTGCTCCGCACTGGAACCTGTTCATTTGTATTGCATGCTCTGCGCAAGAACAGTTTTATACTGTGCTGAGCAAAGCGCAAGCAGCTATGCAGTGCAGTAAGAAGCTGAGTGCAGAGCTTCAATTTGTTTGTGTATTGTGATGTACACTCATGCAGCCAATAAACACATCAAACTGCTCCCTGCTGAGCTGAATAAAATAAAATAAAATAACCATATCAGCCAAAAGTAGCAGATCACTGTGGAAACACAGCTTTTTCACCAGCCTGAATTCTCCACGCCAATGTCCTTTCTGGATCTAACGAGTACTCTACTGCATCTCTTTTTTTCTTTTCTCAAGAAGGGACAATGCAAGAACTATTTTTAAAGCCATACAGATACAATATTCAAGCAGACAGCACCACACACAAACTTGGTGCTAGTATATTTCTGCTAGACATAAATATCGTCTAGTTTTTGGTCTGAATGCCCCATTACATTTACCATGCTAACTGAGGCCTCTAGAGTCTGAGAGGTTTTTTTTTTCTCTGAGCATTGTAGGTCAGACCTTGGACTGAATTTGCTGGGATGTAAACTCCTAGGATGATTGGCAATTGTGTTAAATGTTTTCTACTTGTAAATAATCTTTATTCACTGTAGAACGATGGACTTCAAATTATTTGGAAATGGCCTTGTGACTATTTCAAGTTTGATGGGCAGCAGTAATCACTTATCTAAAGTCATTGTTGATGTCTTTCCACCTTGGCATTGTGTTACTGCACACTTTTAAGCTCCAGATTAGCAAAACCACCAAAACCCCTTTTACAGAGATGAGACAATTGCAAATGTTCAGTTAATCAGGATCTACTAAATCATAAATCCTATCCTGGGTATAGAGTTAGTTTTTCACACAAACTTTTCTGTTTTGGCTTTGTTTTTAATAAACAATGACATGGTGGAATCTGTTGTTTTTCTACACTTCAGATTAGATTTGAATAATGTTAGAACCTGGTAAAGACCAGATAATTTTATTATGTTCTGATACATAAAACCCTAGAACTGAAATTGTGTAGACTTTCTTTTTCTCGTGACTGTAAATGAAAGTGATGATATCTGGAGATTTTTTGTGGACCCTCACTTGGTCTTTCATGTCCCACAGTTGGGTCCAGACACCAACTTTGGAAACCATTCCCTTAGATAGACATTTTTTACTAATTGACATTTTATAATATACTGTATGTGAATGTATTGTATTATAATAGGTATTTGAATCTGGATCTGAATTGGACTTATGATTTCTACTTGTTTTTGTCTTTTGTACAGTGTCCTGAGATGACTTTTGTAGAAAATTTGGGGCCATAAAAATAAATTGAATTATTATTAGCATGTATTCACTTTGATCATTTAGCTTTACAAATTTATCACCTCATTTTTAGATGATTAAAGAATAAAAAAGGTTAATGCAAAATATAAAAATTGCTAAAGGTTTGCCTTATTGGGATGACAATACAACTGAATTAGGCTAATCTCAGCCAAATGTTGTAGTAGTAGTAGTATAGTATCAGTATCCATGATGGTATGTTTCTGTCAGGCTTATGACACATTTACATTTGGTATGTTGGCTTTTCTATTGCTGGTGTATAATTAGGAAAACATCATTTTGTTCCCTGCAGTGCAGATGATTCCTTTATTTTAGTTTATTTGGTTAAAATCACTCATCATCATGTGACCTGCCATCATAGTTTTTACGGCTGAATGATGACAGAAAATAAATGGCATTTTATTAGACTGTGTGTGCTTTTGCCAGCATTGCCTAATTTCTGTGTCTAAAATGTAAGTTCACAGTTTTCAGCACTGCCTCCTCGTCTATACTAAGCTGATTGTGCATGCCGTGACATAATACTTCTCTAGTTTTTTTGTTTTTTTTTCCTCCTTTCCTGTCCTCCCTTCATGGTGCACAAATAATTGCTGCTGTGCCTTTGGACATAATAGGCTGGCCTTGCAATGGATATGTAGAATTGTTTCTCTTTACTCTGCAGGAACGTGTACAAATCGAAAATGGAGCCCTTTCTATAACTGCGTTGAACCTGTCAGATTCCGGGATGTATCAGTGTGTGGCTGAAAACAAACATGGCAGTGTTTATTCCAGTGCCCAGCTAATGGTGTTAGGTAAGATTGCCTCCCTCCTTCTGCTTTTATTCAGCTTATCTGTGTGAGCGTTTGATCATCTGCTAAGATAAGACGCCTGCTCTAATGTTCCTCAGAAATCAGCCTGAACACTCATTTGATGTCAGCGTGGGCTCTGCCAGCAAGAATATGAATCTGATAGAGTGTCTCATTTTACTTTCAGTCATTTCATCTATTGATTTGGATACTACAAACACGTTGCCTTGTGGCATTGTTCATGCTTTCTCGTGTACACCCGGTATTGATTTATTTGCAAAGCTTTGATGACTGGCTCCATGAGAAATTCAATTCTCTCTTGGTACATGTGATGACACTTGAGGGGTCTAATGATGGCTAGGTTAAATGTGATGATGAATGTGGACACTGGCTGCTGACTGGAGATATGGTGAGGCTGGATGTTGTGTTTGTATGTGTATGTGTGTTTGCCTGAAATTGAAGGACAGGGTGACCAATAGGCATTTGTGGTGAGATTTCAAGCTTCTGAAATCTGAAGGAAGTCCTGTCTAAAAAATACATTGTTCATTTGAAAAAGCTCATGTTTTCTACAATTTTTTATTTATTTTTTTAATCTCACACCTTTTCTCTTTTTCTGTACACAAAGCTTCAGCACCCAGTTTTTCCAGAAGTCCATTAAAGACCTTGGTAAAAGCTCGCTCAGGCAGCGAAGTCACTCTTGAATGCAAGCCTCAGGCCTCGCCCCCAGCAATTAGCCTGTGGAAGAAAGGGAATG
This sequence comes from Kryptolebias brasiliensis, assembly GCA_028566095.1. Classification (NCBI taxonomy): domain Eukaryota; kingdom Metazoa; phylum Chordata; class Actinopteri; order Cyprinodontiformes; family Rivulidae; genus Kryptolebias; species Kryptolebias brasiliensis. The sequence goes on along the minus strand of JAOXNZ010000166.1, from coordinate 25,712,615 downwards.
AGCTCCTACAAAGAACTGAAAGGTAGGATAAGAATCTAAGTGCACATTCCCACACGTTTTTACTCACATTTACTGCAAGCAGATCAATTTCAATAGTGCATTTGGCATTTGTGCATATGCATAAAAAGAAAGACTAATGAGGAGAAAGAGAGTAGGGCACTCACTAGGAAAATTGCTCAAACTGTATTTAATGTAGTGCATGCGCCTTCATATGGAAATGATTTGGTGTGAGATGCCAGGTGGTTGGATCAACACTGCATGTGTTAAATGTTTAAGAAAAAAAAAAGACTGGCAAATTGAATCACTGATGAAAGTAATGTTGATCCACTTTTAGTCAGCGGAAAGTAATTTAAAAGGTAAAACTGAAGCTTTTGCACCTGTAATTATCTGCTTTATGAGGTTTAAAAAGAGACACAAGAGTGTGATTGATGAAATCTGGAAGGCTGCAGAATGAAAGCAAGGAGAGCCGAAACGTCTCACAGGACTGGAGCCTCTCCACACTGACACGATTCAGACAATGAGCAACATCAAGCAGCACTTTCAGCCCCAGAAAGTGGTGCTTAATTTATTTTGTTGCTCGTCTCGGTCTGATTTCCTGAGGATGGGTTCACATTAAAGGAAAGGACAAATTAAAGGTGGAGGACTCCAAAAGCAAATCAGATACACATTCGATCAGTCCGTCAACAGACATTCAGATTGGCGGAAGAAGAAAAGCTTACACAGTGACTAAACCTTGCTGCAAGTCGGCGCATGCTGACTGAATAAAAACAACCTCAGCACAGGCATCCCAGCGCACAGAAAAAATGCTGTTTGAATCACTCCCATGCTGCTCATTGTAAGGAGTTCTGAGAAAGAACAATGCGAGCAAAGCATCATGTCCAAACAGCACTGAGGCTCCAGATGGGAAGCTGCATCTATAGCTGCAGATAATTGGTAGAATTCCCCAACTGACTGACATTTAACATAGTATGTGTGAAGCCCACATTCTTTTTGAAAGTGCAGAAAGAAAGCATTCAGATATGCAGCATTGTTACAAATTGATGCAGTACGAAAAGCATTTCATTAGCAGTGAACACACCTGTAGACGCAGAGGTTTTAATCTATAACTTCTTTGAGTGTGACAAGCTTTTAGCTAACTAGGATTGCCTCATTAATGTTAAATAAAGCTTGCAGGCAGAAGCACTGGTGGTGCTGCTATTTATTTCTCCAGCTGCTGAAACAATTTCAGCACAGCTGATGTTCTTGTAACAAAATTTTACACATTTTAATATTAGACAACAAATCCAAAAGTTGTTAAAACTTTTTGTAATGCATGTAGTTAATTAGTTTAACTATATAATAAGATTATTTATTAGAGAGAAGACCAACAGTATCC
>JAOXNZ010000166.1:25688915-25707597 GCA_028566095.1 Kryptolebias brasiliensis | reverse complement strand
TTGAAACTGAATTAATTTTGTTTAGAGTTCACTACTTTAAAATTCTAAGCCAAATTCATGTTTCCATAATGAACTAGTTTTCATTCATTTATCAATTTTTCATGAGATAGTTTTCAAGATAAAGCTGTTAAATGTCAATAGATGCAATGGGCTGTTAGCATATTACCAATGCCATCACCAGTCTGTTTAGTCTGATCTAGTTCAGTCTGATCTCTGTCAGCCTATTTACCTCTGTTTGTTTCTTTCCTATTCTCTGTCTTCCCATTTCTTTTAAATTCAGTCAAAGTCAAATTTTCAATGAAGGTTCTCTTATTCATAAACTTTTCTGTTTTTGGTGTCAGAAAGGAAGAAGGAAACAAACAAAAGAGTGAAAAATTCTGACTAAAAAGAGGGCTATTAAAAGAATTAAATCACTACAAGCTTGATAGTCTACTTTATCAAAAATCAGACTTAATTTAAGCACCTGTCATCTGACAAAACCTCCACTGGACTTGCACTGTGGCTGGGCTTCTGCAGTGTGCATGCTGGACCTAATTTATAGGCATAACTCAGCATACTGTCTTAGCTTTTACGGCTCTGGCGTCTTCCTTTAAATTGTGTAGTTAAGTTTATATTGAGGACGAGAGGCAGATATTTTGCTGCTAACAGGTCCCCACAAAGCTAGGAGTACACAGATGTGGGTAAAACAGCCTGATCAAGTATTATGCACACTGCAAACACAAAAAGGTTGTCCTTGAGGGGAAATATTAAGAGGCTGTTCTGCATAAAGCAGCTAAAGCTTGTCTTAAAAGTCTGTCAAAACAAATTGGTTAAGTTCAAAGTTATATAAATGCCACCTCTGAAAGTGCTCACATGAATACTTTTGTGCAGAACACTTTCCAACAAGATGTGAAACTTAGAGTAGACAATGTTAGCAAACAATCATGTCGGAAAATAATGAACACTGTCTTCCAGTTCAATGGTTTTGTGTTTCAGAACATAATAAAAAAGGTTCTTATCAAGTCTTAAAATTAGAAAAAAATACAGTGTTTGCAAAATTCAGGGCTAGTTTTACACTAGCTTTTTTTCAGATTTTTAAATATACACACAATGTAATATTACATAATAATTAGATTTTTGTAGAGACATAGTATTGTTTTTTTGCTGAATATAATGGGCTTCTTATCCATATTTTTTGTCGTTGGAAAGTTTATGAAAAGACACCATCCAGCAACTTCTGTAGGGGCTAAGTATTGCTCAATGTAAAACTAGTGATTATTAGAGAACGTATTAGAGAACTGCTTGTTGGCAAATAATTGGTTTCCTTGCAGTTCTTACAAAATAAAGGTGCGTGTCCATGGCCTGAGGGTATCTTGATATTTTTTCCCAAGTTATAATGTGTATAAATATACAACCAATGCTATTGTCAAGTAAAGCTCACATAGCTGATTTTCACATTATATAAAACAGTAGTTAAGCAGCAACAAACATTACCCTTGATGCAGTTAAAGGTCATTATTCAAGTGCTTTGACATAACACATTTATGTAGCTCCCTGATTTAATCTTTTTGTGTGTATAATCATCAAACTTATTCTCATTAGCTTCTATTCTTCTCATACACTGACAGCTGAATCAATTAATGTCACAGAATTTAATTATTGTGACCTTTTGTCAACATACTCTGAGGCCTTCAATCCACCACAGTCACGACTGGGAATGTGCTCTGATCTCTGCTTTTCTGCTTCAGATATTCTCTTCCAAACTGAGAAAGTGAAAACTCGAGATGTCATTAAATGTTGCGGTTGGACGTGTTTGGAATTAAAATACTTGTTTAGGCCCACATTCATGGCAATTGCAATAGTGATGAGTTGATTTAGCTGTGAGTTGTAGTGAGACTACAGCTTCAGGGGTCAGAGTAGTGTTAGAGAGGTGTCGATGGCAGAAATTAACATGTGTGCCCTGTCATCTGTTGTCTGGCCAGAGCCCACCCGAATCACCATGAGGCCCACTAACATGGAGATTATTGTTGGCGAGAGTATCGTATTACCCTGCCAGATTGCCTACGATCCAGCTCTGGCCGTGTCTTTCTCGTGGGCATTCAACGGACAGCTCATCGACTTCCAGCGAGACAGTGATCATTTTGAAAGAGTAGGTGGGGTAAGTCATCTCAAGGCTTTTAACTCAAATACTTTCTGGCTGTTCAAGGATTAATTGAGCCATGCTGTGTGGCATGCAAGAGCATGCTCCACTGCCCAGCTAAGGGCCTCTTTGACACCATAATACCCAAGCATAGAGATTTATGCCTGGAGTTGTCCATTTGAACTTCTCTGTGGTTAGAAGTGAACATAATACCAAAAAGATAGATATTTTACCGAGGCATTTGTTTGATTTAGTCATTTAGTCAGTGGAAGAATTAATCTTTTGATTCCCTGCTGATTTTGTAAGTTTACCCCCTAACAAAGAAATAAACAGTCTTTATTTATTTTATTTTTGTGTGATTTCTGTTAAATGGAGAGAAACGGAATATCAAATAAAAATCTAGAAAAAACACATTACGTAAAAGTTAAGAATTTGATTTGCATATCAATAAGGGAAAAAATATATAAATGCTTCCCAAACAAAACATAACTTTGTATAGCAATCTGTGAGCCAAAGTTCTGGCTCACATGGATTGCTTATGTGACCATGTAGCCCATAGGTTACAATCAATCAATCAGACACTGATGAACTCATCTCATTAAATGTATAAATCATACTTCTTTATAAATTCAATTTCTTTTCTTCCAACTTCTTCAATGCTAAGACCAAAGAGCTGTCAAATGACATCAGGGACAAGAGAGCAGAGCTGCACAATGCTGTAATGGATTACAAGACCATCAGCAAAAAGCTTAGTGAATAGATGGCAACTTTTGTTTGAATTTTTGGAACTAGAAGAAATATAACATGACTAGTAATCCCCCTTGACCTGGCCCACAGCTAGAGTTGTTAATGATCTGAAGGTAGTTTGGATCACAGTCACCAAATCCAGTAATGTCATTTTACTGTAATGGATTGAAATCTTGCACCACTCACAAGATCCCCCTGTTCAAAAAGACACATGTACTGGTACATACAGTTGGGCTCACCTCAACGATTCTGGAACCAATGTCCTTGAGAAGGGCTGGACCTTATTCCACTCTGAAGTTGCCCATGGTGAGAGGCACTGTGCTGGTGTGGGCCTACTTATAACCCGCAGGCTTGGTACCTGGGAGTTGTTTTTTTTTTCTGGTAGATGAAAGGGTAGCTTCCCTGCACCTTTGGGTGGGGAGATGGGCTCTAACTGTTGGTTGTGCCTATGTGTTGAACAGCATTTTAGAGTACCCAGGTTTCTTGGAGTCCTTAGTGGGGGTGCTGGAAGGTGCTCCAAAATGGGATTCCATCATTCTGATGGAGACTTCCCATGCCCATGTGGGTAACAACAGTGTAACCTGTAGGAGTGTGATTGGGAGCAACAACCTCTCTGATCTGAACCTAAGTGGTGTTCTGTTATTGGACTTCTAGGATATTGGACCAGGTTCAAACATAAAGGTGTCCATAAAAGATGGCACCAGGACACCCTAGACCGCAGATCAATTATAGACTTTGTAGTTATGTCATCTGATCTGCAACCATATGTTTTAGACACTCGGGTGAAGATGCCTGGCAGACCAGGAAGACCCAAACGTGTAGTAAAGGTTTAATTGGAATGCATGGCAGATTAACCTGTCAGAAATATCTTCAACTCCCATGTCTGACAGAGCTTAAACTGCATCCCAGCGGAAATGAGGGGCATTGAATAAGCCATGTACCACGTCTCCATTGTCAAGGCAGTATTGACGGGGCAAGCAAGCTGCAGCCCTGGTTGTTGCTGAAGCAAAGGCTCGGGTGCAGGAGGAGTTTGGTGAGGCCTTGGATAGAGACTCTCAATCAGCTCCAAGAAGATTTTGTTAAACAATCATGCAGCTGAGAAGGGAAGGCAGTGTTTTACCAACACTGTGTATAACAAGAGGTGGGGTGCTGTTGACCACAACCAGTGATGTAATTGGGTGGTGGAAAGAAAACTTTGAGGATTTTCTCAATCCCACCAGCTCGGCTTCCATAAAGGAAGCTGAGTCTAGGGATCCCTTTCTGGTGGATCCGTCCATAACTGGGGCTGAGGTCAACAAGATAGTTAAAAAGCTCAGTGGCAGCAGGGCTCCAGGGTTTGGACGAGATCTGCCCGAGTTCCTCAAGGCTCTGGATGTTGCTAGGCTGTTTTGGTTAACAATCTGCTGTAAAAATAAATTTGATTTGATTTTAATTTTATTTGACAGACCTTTGCAACATCCCATGGACATCAGGTCCAAACAAACAGCTAATAGATATAAAAACAATTTACTTAAAATATTTCAGGTAACAAAGCAAAAACTGTAAATAAAATTGCTTTAGTTTTGTTGATCACAAACTTTCCAATCCATTTATACACTGTCCAAACGGGTGTTATTATGGATAAATTTCAGAAGTTACCTGCCTACCATTTGTTGGTTTGCTCAGTTGTAAATGGCCCAAGCAGGTAAATTGCCCAAGCAGGCAATTTGCCAAAATAACATCTACCGGGTATCAAAATCCTTTACTGGAGGACCATAATATTACAAACTAAACTCCAAACAAATGTCACCTTAGAGATGCCTCTTCACTTTATATGTTCTGCTTGAGTGTGCAGCTTCCAATAAAAACCTTTTCTGTGAGAGCTTGGATGTGGACTTCCTTACAGTTGATTCAAAGCTGTACTTCCCTACTACTTTTTTTAGCCCCACAAATCACTGGTTTCTCCTTTTTTTTTGGTTTCTAAGAGTCCACAAAAACATACCCAGATTGGTCTGACTTTGTAGTCTACTCACATTTCCTTAATTGGGCGTGGCTAAACGCTGCATAGATTGTGACAGGTTTACCTGTGCCTCACCTCACGTCGGCTCAGTTTGATTGACTTCAATCACAGCCTGTATGATGAGAGCTCGTGCTGCTTTCTTCACATTCATGGGATACAAGCCAAGTTTAGCGTCTTTCATGCAGCGTTGATTTTTGAGAACGAACCAAAATGTGTGACATTATCTCAGTTTGTGAGACGAAAGAACAGAAGTACAGCGGGGGAAAAATGCTGTGCAGTACCAGCACAGAGCCCTGCACCTGCTCACCCAGCTGTAGGATATCAGGTCTTTTCAAGTAAATAGGCTGAAGTCTGAGTAAAGAATCAAGTCAGTGATGTTAAAGTCCAAGTTGAGTCCTGAGTCTTTTGTGATTTTTACAATTTCAGTCTTAAGTCATCAACATAATAACTGAGTTAGACTCAAGGCCAAGTTATGTGACTCATGTCCACATGCACATTAATTTGCAAGTTTTATGAAATGTGGTTTTTTTTTATCCTGAACATTTAGTAGATATTCTGTCTCTCTTCATTAAAACAAAACCACCTTAAAATTACAGACTGATCTTTTTTTGTTTTCTTGTAACTGGGCAAACTTACAAAATCAGCAGGTGATCAAATAATTATTTCATCCACAGTAATTGTCTAAAATCCTCAGTAAATGACATTAGATGTCAGTTAAATAATCTGGATTTTTACCTTTTAAATCAATTGAGTTTCTGCTTTCCTCTGGAACAATATTGGTGAAACTCTTTTACAAAGAGTCCTTATTAATGAAGTCTTTATACTTTTCATCTCTTTAATTTCAAATTTTCATAGTCAAGGGAGAACTTTTTTATCGTCTCCTTCTTCCATAATTGAATTTGCATACCTATATTTGAATCCTGAGCTCTGAAATAATTAAGTAATGAGCGGGTTTGCTTTCACCAAGGGCACATCTGACACCAGTAAATGTTCATTTGAAATCTTTATACCTTGAAATAATGACTCTTTGTTGAATGTTTGTTCCTTTTGATGAAGGGCAAAGCTAATTGTTCAGAGCTTGTCAGTATAAAATAATTACTCACACTCTTTTTGCTTTATGCAGTGCCATATCTTTTAACATTTGCAGTCTGATTAGTGCCAGTCATGTGTTGAAGGTTGATATCCTTTTGGAAAACGCTCACAGTGTTGTGGACATGCCAAACTCATATCTTCATTAATGCAAATGGCAATTAGTGGTGACATTGAACAGTGCAATGGCATTTAATGAGATATAGTTTTCACAGAATATGTTCCCCCTGTCCATCGAGATTACCAGAGCTCTACTCAAAAGCTTCTGATGAATTAATTAACATAATTAAAGCAAGCCTGCCTCATCACTTCCTTTCTGCCAAGACAGGAGGCCTTGCAACTCACCGCAAGCTCTCAGGTCATCCAGGTGGTGGCTGACATTGGAAAGCAAACCAGACGTGGTGCATAAAAACTGTCAAGTATAAGAAAAGGAGATGAAAGAAGGGGGAAACGAGGAAAGGAGGGGGTCGAGGCAGTCTTCTTCCCCCCCCCTCCCCCATAGCCGCATACAAAATCTATTTGGCTCTGCTTTCCTTTGTCAGGTGTGTTTTAGAGAAATAGGGATCCACAGGCCGTTTTTCCCTGTTGTGGCAGAATGGAGCTATGATGACTAGCCACTGGAGAAGATGAAATCTGCTGTGACTGCAGTGAGTCTTACCTGGCTTGCCCCTAGGTGACTGGTTTCCAATGCAGCATATTCCTTTTTACAGGCTGACATGCTTTGTGACAGGCCACTTCAAGAGGTGGCTTTCAGAGGGTAAATACTATCAGCAGTCAAAATACGAACACTGTGAAACTGTCTGGATAAAATCAGTTAAAATAAGAATACAAATAACATTTTCTTTTATTTTACACTGAAATACAGATGCCAGTATAACAGATAAGGCTGCAGAGATATCTGTTCTTTTCTCATTCTGTTGAATCCCATCAGAACACCCAAAGGGGTCTCATCCTGCCAAAGGTTCTTTTTAGATTGTGCATAAAATGTATTTTAACCAGTTCAGTGTATGTCATGCATATGACACTGGGCAAACTGGGTCTAAAAATATCTTGATTGCACTTTGTGTCAGAATGACACAAACATGACATGCCTAGAAACTGTACAGTTTCTGTTTTTAAGCATATCATTATGTGATGGATGCTTGTGTCATGATTTTTGATGTACTGTGAGATTTTGTTATGCTTTAAGTTGATTTTCATTACTGACACAAGGTTTGCTCCATACTACATTGTAGTGCTGACTTGAGAAATGTTATCTTTGTGCCCTGAAACTGATATATCTGATTTATTTCTTGCAGTTGGAACCAGCTGTCGAAAAACTGTAGAAATGTAATTTCCTTCGACTGTATCTATGGTGACATCTTCTGTCAGTACAATGACCACTGGCTCTATTGAGTCTTATAGTGCACCATTTGCAATTGAATACAGTAGGGATGTGAAGATTAACTGATTCTTACCATTCACACACATGCACAATGCAACTGGATTGGTAGTGCAGCCATATAACTAATGCAGTTTTGGAATCAAACCTAGATGTATTGGTTTATTACATATTTGTACCGGTAATAACTGACCTATTTTAATTATTAGATAAAAAGTCTGCAAGCAGATTTGTTTCTACAGGCATCCACTTCAAAAAATAGCAAAAAGCTGGAAAAGTGTAATTATGTTGTTCATGAAGAATATCTCATGTAGACACTTCTTTTAGTGGATAACTATTCTTCTGGTGCTGTTTATTTGGGTTGTTTTCTCATTAGCGATGCCTACTGTTTAAGAGTAGAACTACAGTAGCACTGATTTAAACAGCAACAAACACCAAAAGGGTGCTTTGTTGGGGTCATGTGGATCAACTAATCTTCCAGATAATTTTTAACTGGAATTATAGAAAATGCATTCTGCTCTTCATTGCAAAGAAACCGAAAGAATGTAAACACATTTCCTGCTGATAGTGTTTTTACATTTTGCACTAGGTCTCATTTTTGTGTATTTTTAGTACATTTTAAGTCAGATTTTTATGAAAGTATATTGTAATTTTAAAATGAGACCTGCTTGTGAGGGGTCATTTTCCTATTAGGCAGTAAAAATTTAGTTTCAATTACTGACCTAAGATTGTTTTTTGTTTATTGTATTACATTGAATCTCAAAGTGTTCAGTCAAAACTCATTATAAATTGAATGGTATTATGATTAGGGACTCAGTTGTGTGGTATCATAGTGTCATGTCTCATGTGTCTTTAATGAATCGGCTTATTGGCAGTGTATAGAAATATGTATCGTATTAGCCACTGCCCAGAGTTGCACAAATATAGTATGCAAAGTTGATATTATTCCTACTAAATAAACATTTAAGGTAATTTAGGTCTTAAAACTAAACTCTCTTTCTTTTTAATGGTTTATGCTTTCAAAAATAGTTCAGAAATAGCTTTTTTTTTTATGTACATTTTCACTCAGTTCTGGTCTTTCTGTGAGATTTACTAACAGAAAAAAAATGTAACAAAATACAGTTAACTGTATTTGTTGTCAATTTGTTTTCCGTGGCCACCACATGCAGACAGCTCTTGTTTACTGTTTACACTGGCTTTTACACCCATACCATGCTTGAGTTTATGTAATTAAACAATAATAAGACTTGCCTTGCCAATTAGCCGGAGTATGTTTGTTTTGTGTGCCCTGTGTGTGTAACTGGTAGCTGTTTGCAGTGTGTTTGGAGGCTTGTTGTTTGGGATATCGCCTGAAGTGCAGCCAGTAGCTTTATTTGGGCAGAGTGCATCTGCCATGTTGTTGTTTTGAGAGATGCAAAAGTCTGCAGCCCTAGGACTCAGAAAGCATTTTAAATGTTAAAACATCCATGTGCCAAAAGCTTGCTGATGAAATAACACCACAACTCTCACTTAGCCTTATTTATCAATCTCCTCCAGAGTATAGCAGGGGATCTGATGATTCGTAACATCCAGCTGAACCATGGTGGGAAGTATGTCTGCGTTATCGACACGGATGTGGAGAGCCTGTCCACCTCTGCAATTCTGGTTGTCAAAGGTAACTGGCTGATTTCAGCAGCTTGTTTTTGCATGCCAGTTTATGAATAACCTTGTATATCTACTTCTAGAGGTAAAAGGGGTGAAAGTGAAAGACGTTTGATAGATAGGTGTGAAAGATCCCTCAGGCCTCTTGTAGAAATACAGTGTAGGAAAGCAAAAAATGAACGTTGCCTGAGTCCACGTTATGTCAGCTTCGATTAATATCATATAAATACAGCACATGCTGCTGAAATGTAAAAAACGGACACAAAGGCATGTGCAAGTACAGGTTTACTTGTGCTGCAGTAGCTTCATTTTATGCGTGCTTGGTTTATCTAGCACAGTGTGCATGTTGATTTCTGATGAATTTATAGAATATCAAGTCCTCCCAAAAAACTAGCAGTGTCAGGTTCCTAGAAATTATGTTTACCACAGAAAATGACAATAACTGGCTAATTTACTCAAAATATAATTGAACATATTTGAATAATAGAGCACTATAGCAAACAAGGTCAAGGGTTTTTTGATTCTCATGGGAGTTGACTCTAGATATTAAAAAAAGAAAAAGATTTTATCCAATTTATCTTTCGACTTCTTGTGACCCTATGTGTACCAAGCAGCTTGTGCATCACATGACACACACACACACTGTTAACACACACTATAGATTCAACTCATATAAATATATTTATGATGGCCTAAATTTGTAACATGGTGCAGAAGTTTTTGTGAGTTTGATAAGGAGAAGTTTGTTGGAATGGGTGATCACCTCGAGTTCATTCTCTTCTTTGTCTGATTGATTCAGGTCCTCCAGGCCCTCCAGACAAAGTAGCAGTGGAGGAAATTACAGACAGCACGGCACAGCTCTCCTGGACTCCTGGAAGGGACAACGGCAGCCCCATAACTGGTTACATTATCCAGGCTCGAACACCGTTTACTGTGGGCTGGCAGGCTGTTGACACAGGTATCCCCAAACTGCCATATAAATGGACTTCTCAAGAAATTATAATTTTTTTATAATTATTTTTTTGTGTGTGAGACACCCTGATTTCCTTCAAATCTAATTTCCACTTTGCAGTGCCAGAGGTGGTCAGTGGTAACATGCTGACTTCTACGGTGGTGGGTCTGAATGCCTGGGTGGAGTATGAGTTCAGGGTGGTGGCCCGTAACGCCGTAGGCCTTGGAGAGCCAAGCCCACCCTCAGCCAAGACCAGGACAGAGGATGCTAGTATGTAAAAGCTACAAAAATCTAACATTCAATACACATAAAAGGGCTATTCATTGTGAATTTACATTGTTCATGCTTGGTTTTTCTAAAAGAATTAAAGAAAAACATTTTTTTTTTTTTTTTTTGTTTTTTAGAACAAGCTGTGCTATTTTTATATTAACAAATGCACAACCACAAGCTGTATTGCTAACTTGGTGAATTCCTTAGCCAAATTAAGCAACTATTCCAACCCCTTGGTGAAGTAGCAGGAGGTTACCCTGCACAACAGAGAGGAGGAAGTGACAATAACACTGACCCTTCACTATTAGTTGAAAAATCACAAAAGTAGGCACAGCAAACAGAGCTCAGACCAGCACGTACAGTGTTTACAGTAATGAACAGTTTTATTTTCAAATTGTTCATGTGTTCTCAGTTCCTCTGTCGTTCACACAATAATTATGTCACATACTGGGGCCATAAACTCTGTGCTTTATTGTTGGTCCGGTTCTTTGTGTTTGTTTGTTTTTTTTTTTTTTTTAGACTAACATTAAAAGTGCTGTTGATATTGGCTAATTTCACTCAATGATTACTGTTTATAATAAGGAGTCAGATTTGCTGATCAGGTACTGGTGGAGCATTTTTTAGCTATTTGTTTCTGAAGTGAAGCAAAACATATGCAGTATCTTCCTCTGAGATGTTTTTCTTAATGTAAAAGCTAAAAAGCAATAGCAAAAATATTTTGTAAATTCAACTTCCAAGGTACAATAAATGGGGCATGATTTGAGGGTAAAGTTGGGAAGAAATGACATTTCTATGATGACATTAAGTGAAGTTTAGCAATATTTTTATAAGATTTGAGCTAGATTACATTGAGAACAGTTAAAAACATTGACTAGAGGATATATGCTGATCTCAGCAATGTTATTTAGAAAAAAGAGAAGTAAATTTTTCTGAAGAAAAATAAACCCTTACAGACAAAACAGGCATGGCCATTAGATAATAACACTGTTCCTAAAGCAGGGCTCCGCCTACTAAAGGATACCATAAGGCTGTGGTTGAGTGCTCATTTTTGCCAACATGCTACAGTGCACAAACAGCCAAATGGGAATAGAAACTGAGTGGGTTGAGTCAAATGTCATCTGCAAAATATTATGAATCTTGGCTTGCTTGGTTTGCACTGTGACATTTGGGCAATATCAGTAATTCAGAATTCACTGAAATGTGTGTTTGCTGCAAGTGGGGGATATGTGTGGCCTAGAATAGTATCTCTAGCTGGCAGCTTTGACATAAGGCTACAAGTGCATTTGAGGCTTTTCGTTGAGCTTTGTAAACTGTGTTCTAATTGCTTCCCCTTTGGGTTTTACCTTTCAGTTCCTGATACAGCTCCCACTGATGTTGGAGGTGGAGGCGGCACAAAGTCTGAATTAGTGATAACATGGGAGGTAAGTCATCTGTCAAATTTTACGGTTCTCTCGATCGCACAGTAATGGTTTTGCTTAATTGTGCAGAATTGAGTGAAGCAGTTTTATGACCTACATTAGAGAGAAACACTCCTCATCTGGCTCAGCTACCAGGAGGTTTTTTTTTTTTCTTCCAAAAGCAGCGACAGAAAGCACTGTATTTCAAGGGTTTTGCACTTTAGATACAATTACAAAACTATGCAAGAGGAAAAGATAAGGTAAAGGTGACTGTGGAGGGTTTTGGTCTGTAATGGAAGAGAAAGGGGCTTTATCTGTTCACAAAAGTCCTAATCAATGTGCAGTGCAGAGACAGGCATGTCTGTTTTTTTGTCTGTAAGCGTTTTAATATCACTATAGTTTTGTGTTTCACTCCCAGCCTTTGCCTGAGGAACTGCAGAACGGGGAGGGCTTTGGCTACATTATCGCCTTTAGGTCTGTAGGCACAGTCACATGGACGCGAGCGATCATCTCCATGCCAGGTGTATCCCGTTATGTCTTCCGCAATGACACCATCCCACCCTTCTCACCTTTCGACGTCAAAGTCGGAGCCTATAACAACAGAGGGGAAGGACCATTCAGCTCCATCGCAACTGTGTATTCAGCAGAAGAAGGTAGAGTACAGATTTTACTGTTCACTGAAACAAGCTATAATCTTTCTCTTTACAACTGTGACCTTGAATTGTAATGATGATTTTTTTTTTCTAGTGCTGTTATTTCCTTTCCCTTTCAGAGCAGTGAATGTCAACTTGATATTAGTTATCTTGCTGGTAGATTACAGGAAATCCTTGCAGACACTTACCACACCACGCTGTCAGGGAGGTATCCTGTTAATTGAATTTGCTGGGCAGATAGTCTTCCCTTATGTCAGTCACAGATCCCATTAAAACAGAGCAGGGGAAATAGCTTCTCAGTGAAACTACAGGTCTATTCTCTGCTTTACCTCTCATCGCTATTAGTGTTTGTGATGGTGTTGTGAGAGTCTGTGGGATTCTCACCACAGTTCTGCTTTATATCTGCAGTCCCCGGTGTGGCTCCTAAGAGGGTTAGAGCTAGGAGTTTGTCAGCAGCACAAATTGAAGTAATCTGGGAAGCTCTCCCCGCCCTCCCTGAAAGAGTCCTTGGATATGAGGTATGACTTATTGTACGATCATTCTCATTTTTTTAAGAACCTAAATGAGCTTTTCTCTTTACATTGTTTAGCTAATTTAGTTATTCTTTATTTTTCCTTAGTCCCTAACTTACTGTATATAATTATCCTTATATTGTTATACATCCTTGCAGAAGTTCTATTTTAGGCTTTAATAATACACTCACTGACAAAACAAAATTAAGCACCAAGAAGGATTTGGGCATAATTTAGTGCACATAAAAAACAGCAATGTGTATGTAACTGATTTGATTTGCACAAAGCTGGGATGCTTAGAACAGGCATCAGAGGCGTAAGTGGTGGCATCACAAGTGGAAAAAACGGTGTTGTTACATAGGTCCCAGGTGCTAGACACAGAGGATATCTTGTCAATAAATTTGACAGAATTACTAGCACTTGATGGATTTTGGTAAGGGGTCACATTATAGATTCACAAAAAACTGGGTGGTTGTTTTGTGCTACTTCTTGACATGTGGGACATACAGATGTCACAGTAGCCTGATGTTGGGTACAGGAGGGTTCTAGTTGCTCAAGACAGAAAAATTGCAGTGAGTCAAGCATTACAAAACCCCATGGCATCTGTGCCTGCCATCCAAACACAAGTATTGGACTCTTTATGACACCTCATGCCATCCTGCACCATGTCTCATTGACTGGCATCAACCAAACTCCGGGTTCATTGTCACATACTTAGGCTTTCATTAACACCAGAGCAGAGTCAGCTGCGATTGAAGTGATGCCATAATGGGAAGGAATGAACTGATGATGATTGCTGTTGTGTAATCTTCAGAGATGAAACTCTGTTTTGCACTATCATGGAAGGCCATTTTGTGTGGCGAACAATACCATGATGCCAGGGTTTGACTTCACGTCACCTCTATTAAAGATTAGGGAAAACCTGGTGATACAGTGGTTACATCTTTTGTCCACATGATCTTAGTAACTAAGCCTGCCTTCGCAAGTTTTACTCCTTCTGAGACTCACCCTGGCACAGTCTTTCAACAAGAAAACACTTGTCCATCCATGGCACATGTGGCCAGTGGCCAGCCAGCTCCCCCCAATCTTTCATCAATCAAATGTGTGGGATCTACATAAACACTGACCCAGTACCAAGTGTCTGGATCTTGAGGGCTAGGTATAACATATAAGCTGTGGGTCAACTTGCTGCAAGAGAGGACACAACAGCTGTATAACTGTTCTGCACCAAATTGCTGTTTGTATTCAGGTCGGAGGGGCTGCCACGCCCCAGTGACATTGAACCATTAGTGTGCCTGTACTGCCAACTCTATTATCCATTTGATCTGATATTGTAATCATTGCAATATGGTCTTATGACCTTCACTTTCATTTTGATTGCACCACTCTCTCTGGGTGCTTAAACTTTTTTTGCTAGAGTATATTATGACAAGATCTCAGTACGTTAGCGTTTTAGCAGCAAACTTGAAAAAGTATATATTAATACAATTTTTCTCTTTCAAAAGTATAAAGAAGGCTTTGCTGTTTTTAGTCTCTACAGTGGTCTTTGAATATTTGTTACCTCTGGCCCTTGGCACAAAGCTCTCCAGTTGCCATAGCACTGGCCTCATTGTCCTTTCAAAAGAGAGCTCAATTCTTCAATTGCAGGATCAAAGTGGATTAAGGCTGCTGAATCTCAATAGGCCACCAACAGTATGGAAACCGAGCTGTGTGCTGCATAGGTGTGGCACTTATACACAATTAGATGTTGATAGGATTGCAAAACCAAGCAAATTCTAAGTCATATAATCTCATAGGATATAACTGTATTTGATGCAGTTTTACGTAATTACAAAATGGCAAAAGTATAAGTTGTGGGAAATAAAAAGTTGAAGTACTCCTAGGAAAACGTAACAAATTAAGTTTTTATTGAGATAGCATTTATGTTGCCTAATAGTAGATATGAAGGCATCAAAGTAAGGCAAAAATTGTCAATGTGTTTCATTAATTACTACTTCACCTGCACCCATAATTGTCAGCAGATAGCCTGAAGCAAAGTATGCTTCTCATATTGTTTTACAGAGCAGAGAATTCTGCTTTGCTGTACGGATGGGCGATAATATATATATAATATTCTGAAATGCTATTGCAACTTGTTGCCAAACCCCAAACATGCTAAAAATAAACAACAACAAAAAAAAAAGAAATAGGTCGCTTTGTTCCTTGACTCCTCCAAATTCCCATGCTGCAAAGGCAGATACAAGAGAGTGACGGAAGAACAAAGTGCCCAGCACCTTGAGCACTAAAATTAGCTAAAAAAAAAATTGATTAGCTAACCGTTGATGCTTACTTGAAACAAAATTCTTTCACCCTGTCTTGGATAATTAAAAATAAAAAATATGTATCCTTGTTTCCCCAAAGGTTTTGCTGGAGGTCACTGTCCTTATATCACCTCCTCTGTTTTAGTGTTTTTCTGCAGCTTTACTTAACAGCTAGCATTAGCCTTTCCATTCCTAGCTGCTAGCCAAACAACTAGCAAATCAGTGGTTGAAAAGGCGCCAAATGTTTGGGTGTTGAGTGGCCTTTTAAACAAAATCTATTGTTTTATTGTGCAGCCCTCTTAAAAAGCTACCAATAATAATTCTGCAAAGATATTGTATCTACTAGCTTTCATCTCCAGCATAACTGACATTAGCAGATAAACTGTAGCTCTGCCTCCTATTTGAATTACTACTTCAAATCTGATTGGTTGATCAAAATGTCTATTTGAAAAAGCTCCCCTTTCTTTTTAATGGGCAGAACCATCTGATACAGGTACCGAATACCATGTGTACAAAAAAATTTGCACAGTGACAGCACACAAAAAGTTCTGATATTTTATTTTATTTTTTAAAAGTGATAAAAATAAAATAGATTGACTTTTTTATTTATTTATTTACTTTTTATTATTATTTTTCAGTTCGGTCTGGACCTTCTCTGAATACCTTGAAGGCCCTGATGATTCAGTCATTGAATTAATGTTTAATTCAACACTTTAACCTAATGCAGTGGTGAATTTTGAGTCACAGACCTTTGTGTTGATGACGCAAAAGTCCACAAACTTTGCAACTGTCCTCTCACATAATCTGACAGCAGAATTGACTTTTAATCAGTCCAACTTGAGAACAAAAATTAAGATGTACTCTGTCAAACAGCAGACCAGAGCATGCAAGCATAACAACAAGCAGTGTAACCCCTGTTCAGGCAAACATCAAACGTCTCTTGACCAGTCACACACTCACACTTAGATATGATTTGCTGACAGCAAACCAGAGCAAAAAATTAATTACAACCTAACAGACAAAACTTAATAAATGTGTTCTTATACACATCATATACATACATGCAAGCTGAACACCCAGCACATTAGAACCATGCAAAATGTTCAGTGATTAAAACAGCATTGTAGACTAATTAGTTTTAAAATTAGCACAGCAAATTGTGACAAGGAGCTTGATAAAATAACCAATATTAAAGCATAACTACAATTTTAAAAAAAACGTTGACACAGGCTATGACACAGTGACAAAAGAACCATAATAAAGCAGTTAGTTTAGCCAACAACTTGTTATTTAATGATGGCATTGATTACCAAGTCTGTCCATCCCAGGGGTATCACCAAGGAAGGGTCAAGGTGGGCAAACAAAGGAGGAGGTCTTTCCAAAACTTACAATGGAGAATTAGGCATCATACCTAGCAATTTTCACTTTCATTCACACTTCCAAATATGTGACCAAACATCTCGCTTGTGAGCCAGGCAAACAAAGACCCTAACAACCTTCAGGTGGGAGGGGAGTGAGATAAATCTGCATGTGAATTCAGCTTGCAGAAATGTACCACTTCATGCAGTTTAAAGCTTGGAACTCTGCAGTCTTCAATTTTGAACTGAAAAGTGGTCTTCAATTGAAACATCGTGTTTGTTTAAAGTCTTCCTGTGAAATCCAATGACTCACAAACGAAAACTTCAGTGTTTTGTTTTTTCTTTGCTCATCTGTTAATTTATCGTCTTTTAATTTACCGTCTCTGAGCACTTGCTAACGTCTATTGAGCTGTTTCCCTTGCTTCCCAAACATAAACACGGTGCCCCTGGAGAGTTTTCTAGATGAACAGGGTAGGGTAGAGGGAAGGTGGTCTACCTGGGTTTTCAGGTCTGTAATGCATTAGAAGTGCCTGAGAAAGCTAAATTTCTAGTGGATTACATGCATAGAAGTATAGCTGCTAAAATTTATACATGATGTTTGTGATATAGTCATTTTCCATTTTGCAATAGGGAAAACTCATCATATATCAAATATACAAAAAATATTACCTGTTCCTCGCTGCAAAATGTGATATACTTGTTACTGCGATTGATATGTGTTAAATTACTTATATAAACATAACTTAAGCTCCTCACTTTACAAAATATTTTTTTATGAATGGAGAACAACTTTATTGTCTTGCTTAAGTTACAATATGACTGAGCCATATAACTGACAGGATGTGGATGAACAATTTACACTTTACCTATGAAAATTACTTTATTTATCTCGCATTTACTCCTTTTCTATATAACAAACAATTTTTACCATGGCTACTGAAATCAATGGTCCACTGGAACAATGTGGTATGAGCTGAACCTTTTACCCCCCTGTTTCTTCCAGGTTGTGTACTGGGAAGATGACACCAAGCCTGACACTGTTGGCAAAGTACGAATAACTGGAAACTACACGCAGGTTAACATCACAGGGCTGAAAGCAAACACAGCGTACTACCTCTCTGTGGCTGCCTTCAATACTGCTGGTCCTGGACCGCAGTCAGCACCCATCAACAACACCACAAAAAAACCACGTGAGTCCATGCCAGGAGGGAATGTGTTTATATGTCCTCAACATGGAAACTGTAGCATTCCTTCAGCTGTGTTGGTTGTGCTTCCAAAAGTAAACCTGACAACAGTTTTCAGGGGGTCTGGTGCTCACTGTATTACACCTGCAGTGACTCCTAGAAGCCTTAAGGTGTCCTTGAACTTAAAGGGTTTTCGAGACACAAGCAAGGTTGAGATGTATTGGTTGAAATACACCAGTGGCCAAATGCGTAAAACTTTTAGAACAACACTATGAGTAAAGGCAGAAATGTGAATACACGTTTTGTGGGGCAGATTTATAATGTTGCTGCGCAGTGGCATGATTTCTACTCCTGTCTTTAATCATAGATGGATCCAGATAGATAGCTGCAATGGGCCTAAATGTAAAATTGAAACACTAAAACATTTTGAAAAATACATCAGTTTTAAATCTGCTGAATGGGGGAAAAAAGGATAACAGCAAAATGTGACAACGTTTTAAGTTTAAATGATTATGTCGAAGCTGAAATAAAGCTCTGGTTTAAAAAAAAACTACTGATCAAGAACACTTTAAAATATCTGAAGAAAGTACAATTTCTTGTAAGCAAAAATGAAGGAAATGAGAAACAACTAAAGAATTGACCACAATACTGCATATAAACTGGTAAATAAATCTATTAATATTTTAAAAACATTCTAATAAAATGTATTATTATTATTTCTTCAATTTGTTTTCCTTGCATCTGTCATTTATTTATTTCCCTAAATGCTCTCCTTCCTTTTGTTGTACACTCCATCCATGACACACACTAAAAAACAGACCCCCTCTTTTGCATACCTAAGCTGTAATTCATATAAAAATATAGAAATGAGACATTGAAGTAAATACACTTTGGGAAATAAAACGAAAAAAGCAGAAGGAAATGATACAGAAATAAATACACCTATTTGTTCTCTCAGTAGTCTCATTTTTCTCAGTGGCCTTATTTTTCTCACACCTCCTGCACTAATATAGACAGACTAACACTAATTTGCCACATATTCTTTATTTGTATGTCTTGGTACTGTGTAGCACCAAAACC
>JAOXNZ010000166.1:25570851-25584016 GCA_028566095.1 Kryptolebias brasiliensis | reverse complement strand
GAGCTCCAAACTGACTGAAACTCCTCAAACAGATTATTTCTGTCCAGATGTTCACACAGTTCATTTGCAACTATTTTCTCAAGAATTTTTTAGATAAATGGGAGATTAGATATAGGTCTATAAATGGCCAGAACTACTGAATCAGTATCAGGTTTCTTAAGTAAAGGTTTAATTACAGCAACCTTAAAGCTCTGTGGTCATTAGAGACAAATTAAGCAGATACAGAACTGTCTGGTTGGGATGGGATCTAGCAGACATGTTGGTGGTTTGGATGAAGCTATTATTTTTTACAATTTAGAGAACTCAACGGGACAAAAACAGTCCAAACACAAATCAGGTTCTAGTGACATTTTTAAAGCTGTTTCATTTGTTAGGGAACCAGAGGCAATAGTAAGAAGGATGGTGTGAATTTTCTCTCTAACTGAAATAATTTTTTTTATAAAGAATCTCATGAAGTCATCACTACTCAGAGTTATAGGGATACATGGCTCAACAGAGAGAGGACTCTTCATTAGTCTGGCTACGGTACTAAACAGAAACCTGGGGTTGTTCTTATTCTCTTCCTAAAGATGAATAATTTACAGTTCTACCTTTATGAAGAACTTTTTTGCATGTTAGCAGACTATCTCTCCAGGTTAAATAAAATTATTCCATGTTATTGCACAAGGAGGGCATTTATCAGAATAGCAACCAAGAGTTCAAAGATAAACCTGACAGTGGTCAGAGAAGAGCAAAATTGTCATGTTGTATTTAGAAAAAGGTCAACAGTTGGAAAATTGTTGTTCTTGTACACACAGCCATTGATGTTGCTTTCTGTTTGGTACTCTGGGATTATTTTGCTACTGCTCTTCTTGCCTCAGGCATTCTATATTTCCACCCTGAAGGGAAGATAGGTCACAAATTAGAGCCATACAACTACATGTAAAAAACCTAAAACTAAAATCCACAGTGATTTGGTTTGGTTGGGTGTGTGTGTTGTTGGGGTGGGGGTGGGGGTGCTTTCCTCCAGTTAATAGTAATGATATTTCTTGCAAACATGAGAAGGATGTGAAGCATATACTCCCTGTAATATTCTGTGGTAGTAGTCCTGGTACAAATACCACAGTGTATTAGGAGCCTAATGCAATGAACAGAACTGCATTTTTAGTTTTTTTTCTGTCTTGAAATCTGTGACTATTCAAAAAAAACATCTGAGGCTACAGTCTTTAATGCTCAGGTCTAATCACACCACTGATAATAATAAAACTGGTCTGAATTTGCTTATCTTTATTTCAAAAGTATACTCTAGTAGAGTAAATCATCAGTGGTGGGGTGACTGGCAAGTTAGTGCAAGGCATTTTTAGGCAGGTAAGAAACGGACAAAAGAGGGTACAAAGCAGGCCCAAGTGGGTACAGTGTGGGTACAAAGTGACTTGTGGCATACGGCTTTCTTTCAAAATAGTCTGGGTCTGGGTACAAAGGTACTATCAGAACTCAGTTCAGATCACATCAAAGAGAAAAGGGACAAAGTGATGTAAAGCTGCATTGGAGGGATAGTAGATTTTCCATTTTGGACAAACAATGTTAAATATGGACTTGCCAGCAAGAAGGAAAAGAGGAAGACCACAAAGAATGTTGATGGATGTGGTGAAGGAGGATATGCAGAGGGTTGGTGTGACTGAGTAGTTAGTAAGCTGAAATTTAAATGTACCATTTTAATCATCTTAAAGGACAGGAAATATGTTCCACGGCAAACAAATATCAAGGTTTGCGTGGGAAAAAAAATCTGCATTTATTTAACACCAGATCTTTACATAAAGTTAACATTACCATAAGATCAAAGACTTGAGATGTGTCTATTTTTTGGTAATACATCTGTTTGCAGCTTGACTGTTATCTGATCTAAGCGAACAGAGACACAGGGTGATGGGAGTGCAGCTAATGCAGTCAGACTAAAAGTGTATGTTCTTTAATATATCTAAACACTCAGTGAATAACGCTAATGCGCTCTAATCTTTCCAACAAAGAAATCAATTAGGTGCCCACCCACCAACACAACATTTATGCCTGCGGTTGACTCTGGAGAATCGAACTTTCACACATCTGACATACTCACATGTAAATTTAGAAGTGTATCAATAGAGTAGACACACACACACACACACACCTCTCTCCACCCCAGGGGTTTACATCAGGATACACTGCTTGTTCTGTTATGAATCTTATCAGGAGACAACATGACCTTCTTCAAGAGCCCACAAATATGAGATAATGTCACTTTCTTCATTGAGCTGACTACAAAGTAGTCTCATTTATTCCAGACTGTGTTTCAGTGGGACAACCTGCTGTGGAGACTGAGCTCCTAACCACCACCGCCATAAAATCACCAAAAACACCACAACTGTCATTAAAGCTGAACTGAAATCAAATCTCAAAAAATTGACATTTCATGAATGTTATTTAGTCAAACACATCCAAACAACATTGCAGGGACCCATTTTTCTGACCTAAAAGTTAAATAAACTGTTTTTAGCGTTAAAGTCAATATTTGCCGAAGTGGGAGATTTGTTGGGCGGAGTTCTGTCCTGGGTTCATGACTAGCGATGTGCCCTGGCCGCCCAAGAACGCTGCTACTGTCTGGTTGTTTACTAGTAAAAATGGAAAGAGAAGCCTTTTTTAAATACGAAGAAATGCCAGAAGACTTCACGGGAGTAATGGATATACAACCATACCAGTATGAACCTGAACCGACGGTTGGATCTTCTTAATCAGATTTGGATTCTGAGGACCACAAGGCCCATCATGGCCGACAAAACAATGCTCATAACGATCGAGTTGGGAATGTGGAACAATGAGAACCAATTACCCCCAGATCGTTGTCAAGACATCAGTACATGACACTGCAAATCAACATAAAGAAGGCAGGAGAGAGCTAACGTTGTTAACTAACCCAATGCTAACTGGATGCTAACCAGATGCTAACTTGTAAACAACGTGAGCGCGCTTCAGAGTAGCATTTATAAACTCTCACACCAGAGTAAACTAATCATCAGCAGGTTCAGAATATGACATTTGTTTAATATTTTTTCATCAGTAACTGCTCTGCTCTGAATCCCAAACTGATCTCAGGCTGTCGGCCTGTAAGCAGCTCAGACCTTTAATGACAGCAAGCGTTCACGTCACGTTTGAAGTAAAACTTCCTGTTTCTCGTCTGCTTCTCTGTGGGGATGTCCTCCTCTCCATTTGCCTTTCTTTTAAAATCAAAAATAGTTAGGACTGCTGCTGGCAAAAGGTCCTGTTTTTTTGGCATGAAGCCAGTCCACCGCAGTAACAAGGGTCGGAGCGGTGCTTCTCTTTGAAGTGATCTGAGTGAGTTCTGATAGTAATTCCCACATCAGAGATTATGGATCCAAATCTGAGGAAGGTTTTTATCTTTCGGGAAGCCAAAAAATGAAACTCCAGTGGTATTTTCTGTTTGGTTCAATTAATTCCAACAAACTGAATTATATTGTACCTGGTATTCATCCACTCACTGATGAATGGCTGAATGCTGTGAACCTCAGTGGGTCTGTGGACGTCACACATCAGGGGGGGGTCACAAAAAAAGCCGAAAACACCCAGGTGGTTTCTTCAGCGTTCGGTATTTAAAAAAAAGATATAAGATAATTTTACAATAAGCCTATTTTATGATTTTCTTTCAACTGATGTTGGCTTTAAAACACTTTTCAGTTCTTCTTTAAAATATATCCAGTGGTTCATGACATATATTTCTAACACTATAGACAAACACACACTGAAATGAGCAAAAACATTACTGCCATTGGCGAAAGGTGATAATCATGTCATCCATTACCAGAGCATTTTTCTTGTTAAAAAAGGTTATAGAAAATCATATAGCAGAAAAATCCTTAGACAATTTGCAGCATTTACGGATTTGTAAAATTTGAAAAAAAAAGCATAACTTCCAAACATGTAACTTCTAAAGGAGTACTAGATTATCTCTGCCTTTTTAATAGTAAATTAAATCCTGTAACTTTGACTTTGAACTATTGTAAAATGCAATGATCTGAATATCTGTAAGACAATCCCAAACAGTCCCTAAATTTCAACCAAAAAGTCCAGACTTTATAGGACTAAGTAAATGAACACAATCGACTGAAACCAAACCTATCCAGCCATAACCTTAATTTATCTATTACTCCCTATTTTCTTTGTTAGTTCTGCTAATTTTTGCCATGCCATATCTGTTTCTCTTCCTAACCAGAGCTCTGGCTGCTGTCTCATTTGCGAGGCAGCACACGTCCAACAGGAGGTGGGCCTGAGTGAAATGACTCCTGAAATATCCATCACTGCAAATTACATCTTTGCTTGTGCTGATCCCCTCTTTTGGGCTAATCAAGTTATATGCCCCTGCACAACTATCAAGACGCCTGCTAATGTCTTTTCATTTGCAAAGATAATTACAGCAGGGTTCCCCTTGAAAATCCATACATGCCAACAAACTGAGCCAAAATCGACCAATCCATGGGGGTAATTATTTCTCCCTTCTGATGTATAGATATATCTCAAGGGGTTAATGGCGCTGATTAAAAAGATTTATGTGATAATAAAAGAGTCGGGGTTGACATGTGTACAGGAAACAAAATATGCATTTGCATGTAATTGGATATGAATGCTAATGTGTTTGGGATCTTGTGTATTCAGTGTCTTATTTTAGGAAATATCAACATTTGCATTTGATGCCTAAAGGTGCTAGAAAACCAGGCACGGCAACACCCCAACAATACACAATCTGCAATCAGCCAGTGTAACACAAGCAGCTGAGAACAGAACATGTTGTGAGTGTTGTTATCTTAAAGTGAAAGACATGAGTGTGTGTGTGTGTGTGTGCTCACTCATATGAATGCAAGGTGAGTGAAAGGAAAAAGCTGCGGGAGCCTTAGTGGCAAGGAGAGTCTAGACATAATGAGTTTAATAACGTACAATGTTCATTAAAACATTGCTCAGAGCCTCTCCGGAGGTGTCATTCCTGTCAGATTAGTGGTGCTGAGATATGGCTGGGGCTGAGCGGAAGCAGCCCATATGGTGTGTGTGCTTGATGACACCGTGACCCATAGCAGATGTGCTGTTTCTCTCTCCCTCGCTACTGGACTCAGTTTCTTCGACACACCTGTGTTTGCTCCCAGGCCCCCACAATAACATCAACAAACATGACTGTTGCAAAAAAAAAGAAAAAAAAGGGGGTTGTGAGCAGCCACAAAACAAAACCTTTTGATTTTATTTGGGGTGCTGGCTTCTTTGTTGGCATTAACAAAATAAAGATAATCGGAAGGAAAAAGATCAATGACTCCAGTGTAAGGTTTGCATGCAAAAGTGCAATCCTCCTTTCTAAAACTGGAGCAAGGATCTGGCTATTTGCAACCTTTACTCATCATATTCAAATTCAAATTCAAAAATACTTTATTAATCCCAAAGGGAAATAAATGTTGTTGTAGCTCATAATCCTGGTTTGGTTAAAGAGCTGTTATAGATGCTGATGGCTGTGGGCAGGAAGGATCTCTTGTAGCTGTCTGTCCCGATGTGTCCTCGGTCCTGGTGTCCTCAAAGAGCCCCAACAGGTAAGCCTGCCTTCCTGTGGAGCCATGATGACCGAGCTCTGGAAGTGCAGGTTGGTCTTGAAGTCCTCGGCGAACTCCTGGACCAGGTAATGGAAGGGCAGCTTTCGGATGAGCAGTTCAGTGGACTTCTGGTAGTGGTGGATCTCCGTGAGAGCTACGAAACCGGGCCTGTGAGGCTTCTTCACTCCGCCGGGCACTCTTGAGGGCGGCTGTGGTGGTGAGCTGCTTCCTGGGAGGTTTAACTCCAGTGGATTTACGGGCAGTCTGCTTGGTTCTGGCCATGACTGGACTTCAGGGTTCTTCACGTTGTTATAACTTGTTGTTATGGTTACGCATCATAACGAGATGTCCAAAAGTAAAAGGTTTCAGTAACAATCCTTCCATCTGCACAGCATCTGATACCAGAGGAAATAATTATCCAAAATAACCGATTTACAACAAGAAAAAAGAGGAATTAAAACATTCAAAAGCAATATTTCAGAATGAGTGTAACAGAGCTTCTCCAACATGCAGCCACCTTGAGCGGCGCAATTCTAGAAGCAGCTGTTCCTAGGACTGCACTTTTCTGGACAGAGACAGAGATCTCTGAGATTTGTTCCTGGGATCTGTTAAAAGCACTCTCTCAGTTTGGGGGTCACAGCACCGAGTGCTCCAATGACCACTGGCACAACTAATGCATTGACTCCAAACTACTCTAATTCCTCTTTCAGCCCATTTGCTTCTCGTGCTCCCTCTACCTGAACAGCTAGGATACTGAGCAGAACCCTCAAGCTCCCAGGCCTCTGGTAGAGGACCTGAGCTTGAAGTGAAAGTGGAACCGCCCATGTGGAAAATAGGGCGAGTTGTTTTACATGACAGACAGACAGACAGACAAACAGACAGACAGACAGACAGACAGACAGACAGACAGACAGACAGACAGACAGACAGACAGACAGATAGATAGAGGAGGAAAAGCAAGATGGTGAGCACGTAGTGGTGAAGTCTTGGTTCCTAAGGTTGGCCAGGCCATTTGGATCTGAGGGGAATATGAGGGGAGGACACTAGGCATGCTGGTTCCTGGGATCATAAACCAGCTTTAGGTATGTGAAATGATTCTCAATTATCAAACAGTATTCTAAAATTTTTGAAAAAAACATATTCGTTCACATGACCAAGCAGGGTTTTCTTGGGCATTGCAGCATGTGTTTGTGTTGATTTTAGTATTGCAGTTTGGAAAAATAAGAAGGTTAATTTTAATGTCAGGCTAAAACGTCCTCACTTGTCAAGTCAGCATCAACTTTTAGTAAGTAACACCACAATCTTCAAAACAATTATTGTTTAAATTAGGGCTGGGTTTTTTAATAGAACAATTTGATTTGTCATTAGCAATATAAGATAAAAACATATAAAAGGACAATATAGTTTTAGATCTAAGTTTTTATCTGAATCAGCAACATCTAATTGTAGTCTTATTCTATGCTTAAACATCTGACTCATATACATTATGCCTTCATGTTTAAGAGTAAATACAACAGTCTTATGCAGTTCTTACCATTAATTAAATATGTCAATTTTCTTGTGTAAATTGAAGACAGTCCAAATGAATAAAATTTACCCATTTTTTAAACATGGCATATCTGTCACCAAAAAGATGTATTTGTTAAAAGACTAAATAATTAATAACGTTTTTTTTTCTTCTTTGTAGTACATAAAAATATGCATTTGGTAGTTTGTTTGACTTTTTTGCATCTATAGACCAGTCTGAGACACATTTTATGGTGAATTAGTTGGTATCGGGGGGCCAGCTGGTTAATAATGGAGGACAGACTCAGCTCATTCGGTGCACCAGCATTGTGGTATATCTCCACACCCACTCTGCTGTTTTGTTTGTTGGTCTCGTTCTTCAGCCATTTTTGTTTTTCTGGTAAGAAATCATTTTCTTTGTCATCTAATCAGCACCAACAGCCATTCTCACAGTTCTTCTTGGCAGATATGGTTGTTCAAACTATCTTGAAGAAGATGCTACAATTCTTCCGTGGATTTGGGCTTTCTCAGTGTCTTCTGTCTCAGCATGTCATCCCACACTGACTCCATGGTGTCCAGATCGGGTCTCTGTGGGGGGGGGGCATATCATCTGTTGAGGAACGCTTTGTTCTTATTGCAGCTTAAGCTAGTTTCTTTTTGTGACATGTTGTCCTATATGTGTGTAGATAAATTACTTTTTTTAAGTAACATTCCAAGTATAATTCACAACTTGCATTCCCCCACCCAACCCCTAAACGGTAGACTTATTTTTGATTTACCCATGAGTGAAATTTGAATGTTTGTCTTTAAAGCTCAATGTTCTTTAGGTACTGACTAAAAAGGACATGCAGCTCAAACTGCACGGACCTTATCTTGACTGGAGGAAAGTGTCATGGTTTGGGTTTTCTTCATGTTTATGTTAGTATGATTTTGTGTTTTGCCTCCTACTTTCTGGTCCCAAGACGGCTGCCCTACCGCTGCACCACAGCCGCCCCTGAGTTATTCTAGCTATTTTCATTTAGTACTCATCCTGCCTTTTATACTCCTGTTTTTTGTCTTGCTCATTAGCGGTTTTTCCACAAAACAGTTAAAATGCTAAACCGGAGCCATATCTCACTTAGTACCAACGCCTTCTGTTACCACCACCATGAGCTCTGGCACCAAGAAATGTTGGACTCTCTGCTGGACCAGAACAAAGAACCACTTTTGTCAGGAGCTGGGCTCACAGAGAACAAGAACCAATAAAAATATTGTGAGCATTTAAATGTATGCAGGTAGTTGAACCTTTACTTTGCTTAATTCAGGACAAAATACTTGGTTTCAACATGAATGCAAAGTCAAAATAGTTGTGGAATAACATAACCCCATTGTCTTTCATCTTCCTGCAGTTTGTGTGTGTTTTTATAAATCAGCAGTCATGTAGCGGCGGGTCAGATCATCCCACAGAGCAGCCTTCACAATTGTTGTTTTCAATTGAGGTCATAAACACTGTTTGAAGCGACATTTATAAATATTTTAGCCTCTTTTAATATTACCACCTGGTGTTTGTAGACCTTGTTTGAAATGTGTGTATCTCCTGTTACCAGCATCATTTACAAGGGTGGTTAAAGATCAGAAATGAGCATTCACAAACACTGACTCCTGTTTTAAACGGTGTTTCTAATATATATTGGCAGAATTAAAACGTGTTTGCAGGCATAATGGCACAAACCCTTTGATCTGTGGAGATAAAGTGTCTCGCTGCTCTGTGATCCTTTACAAAAACTCAAAATACATTAGGGGAAGGATCAGTCATTTACTTGAAAAGATGTTTAACTGATGTAATGACGTGACTCCGCTTTGGTTGTGGAAAACCAAACTGGTTCTTAACTAGAACCAGTTAAGATGTTCATGTTGAAACCAAGTGTTTTGTAAGTAGAACTTAACTATAACCAGTCAAGAACCAGCTCTTGCTCAGCCCTGGTCTACCACTAAAACTTCTTCAGTGGAGAAACCCTAACTGTCAGTTCCTCATGATCCTTGCCCATGTTACTATATTCTTTCTAGTGTTCTTGTTCCCTGTGTTACCTTGCCTGTCTCGATTTTTGTTTTTCTTTATCAAATCACTTTTGAAATATATCTGCCTGCCTAATTGCCTGTATTTTTGGGTCCACCACACCACCAACCATTACAGGAGAACTCTGCTGGAGGCAGACTCCCACTGTCATGTATTCTGTTGTTGTGACTGCTACCCCATGAATCACTTTTTAGACATAGAAATCTGGTTAATGTAAGCAGGATTTTACATGCAAACATTACAACTCAAATTAAACGACACTGTAAGCATCTAACTTGTTTTTGCAGCATCTTTGCACACAATACTGCATTTCAGGTTACAATTACATGTGACAAAAGCCTGAACTCTTGACCCCTGCAGTGATGGGATTCCCAGATGTAAAGCATATGCAAAACCCTATTAGCAGTCACTACATCAGAAAGTGTTGAACACCTCTGAGAGATTGTGAAGTGACATGTTTGAACATGTTCTCCCCCCACCATCATCCAAACACAGTAGGAGGGAATGTCTCTTGAAACAGCAGTGTTTCATCTTACAAGCAGCAATTTGTACAATTAAAATGAACCCAAAATATATTTAACCCTCCCGTGGCCTTTGGGTCAAATTGACCCAAAGTTACAAGGGCTTCTCTACCTCTCTTTGTCTCTCTCTCATCCGATGGCTTCATGAGGATTAATACAACTATAAGGACTGCAATTATACCTTAAGTTCCATTCACATGGGACTAATATAACCTAAAGGTCTGTGGAAATTTCTAATAATTGTGGAGGTTGTCTGTTATCTTAGTTAAAAAAAAAAACAACACCAACAAAGAAACCCAACATTTTTACTGTCTTTCTGGTCATTCATGCATAAGAATTATGAACGCTCTATTAGTAATGCTAAAGTAGTGTTTGCAGGGTTTTAATTAGGTGTTGTCTTTAAATAGTTATCGGTTGTCTTTTTTCTTACTTTAGTGTTAATATTTAGTGAATTTGGACATTAAAATTAGCTCCTAACTATGCTGATAAAAATGATACAATGTTTTCTTTAGTCCCTGTATTTTCAATATTTTGTGTGAAGTTTTAGTGAATAGAATTTCTCTTTGCGCAAGTCTGGTCTTTCAAAAGGTTTACCTTCCAAGACAAATCTTACTTTGTCATCAAGATAAATTACGGGAAGCTGTGGGTGAGATGTGATTTATTGGGTCATGTAGCCAATTCTGCCATCACCGTATGAAGTATGCACCTGATAAGCACTTTGTAATTTCAGCTGGATGGAAAGCAATTTCTCCAGAAAATGTAAGGCACCGGTGACCAGGTTTAATAAAGATGCTCCCAGTTTGAATTTTGGGTTGTGTAAAATCTATGAAAGTGACTTTCTTTTTTTTTTTTCTTATCAAATCATAAACTTTACAGTATGTGAACCGAGAAAAATGAGTCACAAGGAGCCCAGCAGGGATATAACAGCCAACTTTATTCTAAGATTTCAGTCCTAACACTGAATGGTGGTGATCTGTAACAAATGTCTAGGTTTTATGGAGAAAAGTGTCTCTATCTTAAGCAGCAGCTGTCTGCTCTTGCTTATCCCTGTGCTTGATTCAAATGTCAATACCACCTTCATATGTGCACAGGCATAAATCTGCATGGGCAAAATGGCTAGCAGTAACATCACAGGGGGCAAAGGGTGAATGGATCACCATGTGGCAGTCACTCCAGCTGAGGAGGCGGCGATAGACTGGTGGCAGTAACAACAGGGTTCATAGACTTTTAAGCACGCCTCCTTGTGAAATGCCATCTGGAACAAGCAGTGCGCCTATGGATTAAACCGCAGTGGATTCATTCATATTCTGAGTAAAACACCTTGCATGTTCAGTAGTCTCTCCTTTGAAAGTAAAAATACATTTAGCTTTAGGAACAAGGCTTGATGCTGACTGCCTGACAGGCGTACCAGCAGGGTTTTCCAGTAATCGTGAGATTTCTTCAAGGTGTGCAGATCATCCTCGGACTTTGATGCCAGAGTTTTAGACCAACATCATCTCATCATTGAGTAATGAGGGAGTTAAAGCCATTTTGGTCAAACACTGAAAATAACGTTATGCACAATCTAATGCGCTTTTTGTGAGATGTCACGCTCAGAGTTGTGAATAACTCTCAGCTACTAACATATCCATTTTTAGTTCATTATCTGTAAAACTGACTGAGTTATAGTCAGTTCTGAGTTGGCTAATGCCCATTTGCTGTGGTGACCATTTTGAATTGGGTTGAACTGTAAATGTTCATCATTTGATTATTTTCTGAAGGTTTTAATAAAATTTGCCCAGTGGTTCATAAAATATTTGCCAGCAGACAAAGAGGGTTGATTCCAACAGGTAATGCTAAAGTTTTAAACATCGAGCTCATGTGATCTGACAGCACTTGATGTGTTGTTAATAACTTTCAACTACTACCACACCAAATGTTAGCACAATGTCTGCAAAATTTACTAAATTATAGCAATTATTGTGTTTTCTAAAGTCAGTTTGCTGTTGTGTTACCCTTGACTTGGGTTGGCTTCAAAGGTTAATCAGCTGTGGAAATACATGCAATGAATATTTTCTGAAAGTTTCATTAAAATTCATGAGATATTTTGCTAACAGACAGATAGAGTTGACTCCAAATAGTTAATGGCACAATTTGAAATAAATATCTTACACAATTTGTTAGTGCTCAAGATATCTGTTAGGGACGCTTATCAACTACTATCACACTGAACTTTAGGTAAATAACTGTAAAATTGACTGTGTTATAACCATTTTTGTGTTGTTTTGTTTTTTAAGGTAGTTGGCTATAACAGCTGTCTTGAATTGGGTTGACTGAGTTGACAGTTACTTCTACTAAAAATTTGTTCAGCAGTTCATAAATTATTTTACAGACACACCATCACACCTGCACACACACAGAGAGACAGACAGACACACTGACACAGGCAAAATATTATTGTCAGCCTTTGTCTTTGGCGGCGAGCGGGAAATAAAATGGGAAGGAGGATTATGGTGGATGCCCATGTATTAGAGTGCTGTTAGGTAGTTAGAAGGTAAAGATTTATGATGGTTTGTTAGAAGTATGTTGGGAAATGATTGTTGCCTTGTGTATGAAGGGCACACTTGTTCTGTTCAATCAAATTCAGCAGAGACAACTAGCAAACACAGGGGTGCTCTCACACTGCTGGGAAATTCATTGCCTCACTGTTGTGGTGTTTTCTTGAGCAGACAAAGGCTGTCTTTGGTTTGAAAAGGGAACAAAGAAAACATGTAAATGTTTGACATTCTTTATATTATCGCTTACGACATATTCTTCACAGATACTTTGATGCTAAACTGCTCTATGTCTAACACTGCGCTGCACTTTATGATGATTTTCACCCACCAACATCAGAGATAAAAAGCAATTAGCATGATTTTTGAGCAGCGACTGTGCTTAGAGGGGGGTTTCCAATAATCAATAATCTTGTTAACGCAGTTGCAGCAATGCACCGCTGCACCTCACTGGGCATGGAATGAGCTATTTCTGGTATGTGTACAATCACAATGAAGAAAATTGAAAAAAAACAAAAATCTGTTCACACTGGTGACATAGATTAACACTGTCATGTTGTGAATGAAACAAAGGCCAGAGTATGGAGCAAATGCAACTTTCGCAGAGATAGAAATATGGAAAAAATGGCTTTGTAAAATTAGAACTGACCTTTTTGTTACAGACCTTTTCCAGTGTTTGCCTGAGGATAATATTAACACGAGTACAGAAGAAGGAACTTCAGATGGCTCAGCGCTTCTGGGCAGGAGTCCAACAGGACCTTTATTTCAGGTCATTTTTACTTTTGGTTTTATTCATAATCACCATGATCTGACTTGGTAATTGTTTTTTGTTGTTGTTTGTTTTTTAAATTTAAAACCTAAAAAAGCGAAAACATAAAATTGACTGAGTTATATCCATTTTTGTGTTTTTTTGGGTCACTTAGTTACGGTAGCCATTTTGAATTGCGTTGA
>JAOXNZ010000166.1:25537729-25549044 GCA_028566095.1 Kryptolebias brasiliensis | reverse complement strand
AGGGAATCAAGCAGATCAGCGGAGCATCATAAAAACAAAGCTCAGCATTCAAACAAACGAAACCTTTGAGAAACTTTTGCTAGATCAGTAAGTGTAACCTCTTTTCAGTCCCTTCGGCTGTTTCTGTAGGTAAAAAAACACACATGGTAGATGGCATCTGGTCAAAAATGTATACATTTTTATTTAAGGTATGATATGAGAAAAATATTGTGCAGATTTTATTTCTTACTGTACAATTTGTTTTGTGTGATCTTCATGACTTTGCAATGAGTACCTTGAACTGTAAACCATAATCTGAATATCTGAACATTAGTATACATATGTTACTAACTTGATGTTCCTTAGCTTATTTTATGTCATAACTTTTGCTGAAAAATAAAATTACTAAATAAATTTTACAATTAATGTAAAAAAAAAAATAAAAAAAAGCATGTACAGTAAAAAAACTCTTCCTCTTTGGACATGAGATGGGAAGTTGAAGACAGATGGGGTCACAGCATCTCTAAGCCGGTCCTGTTAAAGTCCTCTGGTTTGAAATGTTCACTACAGAGCTGAGACGACTCTGTAGCAACAAAACCCTCCTTCTTACTGCAACTTCCCATTGCCTCCTTAAATCTGTGTTACTGGCAAACCTTCAAAATGGGAAGAAAAACGAGAGAGAGAGAGTACCAGTTCCTCCTGTTAGCATTTCGTTGTTTGCCAAATAATGTTAGCTACAATGACAAAATATTATAAATGGTCAAATAACCAAAATCATTGTTCAATCTTACTTGTGAACGGTAATCCCACATGATCTATTTTCAATACTGTGCCGGTTATTGCAACTGTAGGGTGAACAAAATACAGTCATAGCTGCTCGCTCTGTGGTTCCTCCTGTTGGCTCTTAGAGAGGAGAGACTCATCCAATATGGCGGCGACGCAGGATGCGCTCCAGCATGTAATGAGGCGTCTACGTATTTATGTCTATGCAATATCGATTGATCTGGACCAGATAAGCCATAGAGAGTTATGTATTGTTTCAAGGATCAAACCGCTGTTAAACAAGTCCTCGATCAAAATAGTGTGGTTCTAGCGCCGCCATAATAGCCACTCCATTACCCTAACTGCCACGCACAGAGTCATTTCCGGGTCACCTAAACCCGACCAATTAAATATTAAAATCAAATTCTGTCCTGGTGCCAGTTTTTTCATTTCATGTTTTCGATCTGAGCCTAAAAGTGAAATATTAAAATCCAGGAATTTTTTCATTTTTGGTGTTATGATAAAAAGAAACAAAATAACCAGGCAATTTTTCATTATTTGATTTTTGATTGCCAATTGAAAATGGCTGCTTGCATGTGGGGGGGTGCTCACAGAGAACAATATACAGTTAGATTTTGCTTCACCTTGAAGTTCTGATTGATGCTTTTCCTCTTAAATCTCATGCCACAACATCTCACATTTAGGACAGAAACAATCTTGATCGGGATGTCCCTCTCTTTTTCATGGATAAGTTTAGGGTCTCTCGTTTGGATTTGTGATTTCCTTCTAACAAGAGCTTCATCAGATTGGGATCTGTGAGTATTCTGTAAGTTTTTGTTGGGTCCACCATTGACCTTTTGAGGACAGCAAAGTGACAAAATAGTTTTGCTAATGGAGTAAAAATACAATAAAATATACTTATTTTGTGACTTTTCTCTAAAAGTTTCTCATCATGCTGTGCAGTCCATCATGTAGAATCCTTCTTGCCATTACAATCTGATGAAGGCCCCTACTGCCATCCACCCCTCCCCTGGAGGATTTTTCATTCTGCACCTGGTGGTGTCTGTCAGGCAAAGCCAATACAAAGAGCCAGTTGAGGCGTATCCCTTAAGAGGGTCATGTGTTCAGATTTCTTTTCCCTTTTTTGCCCCCCTCTTGAACTTCTGAGGGATGAGCATGAGCTTAACTGCCTCAGCATGAGAGAGGGTCAAAAAACATGAAAAGCACTCCCAGCGTCCTCCTGTTCCAGGTATTCAGCTGAGCATGTGGGAAGGACTTTTTTTTTTTTCTGCACGCGTCTGACTTTGCTGCTCTTTGCCTTCAACTGGGTCGTTTAAAAATTTGAAAAGTTCGTCATTTCCACAAGCTGGAGAGGTGAAGAGGAATGGGAGCATGCCGTAAAGGCTATGGCATGCAGACAAATGTGTTCACTCACTGAACATTTTTGCCAAATTTATGCAAGACAGTTTTGTTTTTGTGTCTCATGAACGCTGCTTCTTTTTTTGGAGAGCAATCACCTGCTGCTATTTCCAGTCAACAGGCAATCAAGTAAAAAAGGCCTCGCATTTTTTGACGGAATGCATGTCGCCCTCCACTTTTCATGCCAGAGTTTTAAACTGAAATCATCTTGTGCTGAGAATGATTTGTAGCCATTTTGGTCAAACTATGTACGTAAACGACACCATGCACAATCTCTTGCAATATTGGGAAATCTTGCAAGATTTGATAGCGCTCATAGAGTGTGTTGAGCATGACTCTCAGCTACTACCACACCAAATTTAGCTCAATAGCTGTAAATTTATAGTTATAGCCATTTTTGTGTTGGCTAATGTTGATTAGCTGTGTTGGTCATTTTGAATTGGGGGGTGACTTTAAATGGTAATAAGTTTGAGATAGACAACTAATGGTTATTTTCTGAGAGTTTCATTAAAATTGGTCCAGTGGTTCATGGGATATTTGGCTAACACTACAAACCAAAGAACTCACACACAGATACAGGCAAAAAACATTATCTCCTCTCATCGTTGAGCAATAATAAAACAATGTATGACCTGACTTCCTGATTCTCTCCTGTTCTTTCACACAGTCTGCCGCTTAGAGCATCATCTGTGCAGCACTTGAATCATTCCATGTGCTTAACCTTTTAAAATAATTGCCCTGGCACAATTGAGTGAAACCAGAGCCCTTCATATGAACTCCTAATGAGATGAGGTTAAACAAAAACACTGCTCCTTGTGTCTGTCTCCTTCTGTCTTCTGTCAGCTAATTGTTGTAATCATTGTTATGATCATTATTATTCTCATTATTCCAATCAACAGTCTGAGCCTGCCTCTACTCCCAGCTCCACCACCTTTGTCATCACCATCTAATTAGCATCATAATGGTGTCAGAATCCTCCCTGAACAGCATCAAAATTACAGGCAGGGCCTTGAAAGCAGCGGCAGAGTTTGCTTCAGGTGTTCAGCTTTGTGGTGGCTGGATCGTCACAAATTCAGTCTTGCAGCTAGTGAAATTTCATTTTCTGTGTAAATGCAGTGTGAATGATGAGTGCTGAATGACTTTGCTGAAACTGGCTGAAGATACTGAAACTGGGTTGTTAAAACTAAAGGAAGAACACTAGCTAAAGGAAGCATAAAACTAGCTAAAAGGAGCAAATGCTAGCTAAAGTGAAAAGTAGCAAAGCACTAGTTAAATGTAGCATAAAGCTGGCCAAAAGTAGCAAAATGTTAGATCAAGGCAAATGGTAACAAAAGGCTGACTAAAAGCTAAAAGTAGCAAAAGGCTAGCTAATACGAAGACAAAAATACAGCAAGTATGCGGAAGCTGTAGATGTTTTTGATGGAACTGAAGAGAGCTTAACGTATTTCTTTGGAGAAAATATTTGTAAGTTAAATATTTTGAAAAGTATAAAAGTTACAAAAAACAAAAGTCATAACACCCATCTTCCAAATGAAAACATTTTCATATATAAATGGCTAAAATGGCACAAAGTATTCAGAGGTAGGTAGATTGCAATTAAGGCAAGGATAAATAAAAAGCAGGAAAACAATAGTGTGAATGCTGACTCACTATTTAAACACTTTGCTTTAAAAGTTGCAAAGGTAAATAAAGAATGATGTTTCGCCATTATCCTTGCTGAACGAGAGTGGTTTCCTA
The DNA here is from genome assembly GCA_028566095.1 of Kryptolebias brasiliensis. Lineage (NCBI taxonomy): Eukaryota > Metazoa > Chordata > Actinopteri > Cyprinodontiformes > Rivulidae > Kryptolebias > Kryptolebias brasiliensis. The sequence goes on along the minus strand of JAOXNZ010000166.1, from coordinate 25,545,147 downwards.
TTGTTAAACTGTGCAGAACTGATTTTAACACTGAGAGACAACAAATGGCTGGCTCAATCCCAGCAAGCCTTTTATTTTCCTGAGCTTTCGCTTCGTCTGAGAGGCTGCTCGACAAGTACCCCGGCCCAGATAAGATTAGCTGTTTGTCATCTCATAAAGCGGATGTTCCCCCTTTTAAAAAAACATTATCTCCTCACTTGACATATCTCCATTGTGCTCTGTGGTACCACTTATATGGGTTTTATAGAAGCCCTGCAGCTAGACAGAGCTCTGCTGTAACTGTGTTTCAGCGCAGCTCGTGATTCCTCCAATTGCTGTTCAGACATGTTGCCTTTCTGCTGTTTCAAACTGGATGTGTGCATTAAGGGATTCCAACATTCCTCACAATCCTCCCTTTTTCCCTCTGCCACTTTTTTTTTTTTTTTTTTGGTATTATGCTTTCCTGTTCTTTGTGTTTTTCAGCCCAGACTCAGGTCAGAGAGATGGATGTTGCGTAATGAGTGTAATTGCACTAATCCTTCCGTTTTCGCAGCGCTTTAATTTGTTCATGCTGTTCCCTAATCTTTATTGGGCCATAATTTGTATACTGTATATGACTACATTTCCTCTTCCAGCGGTTTGGCAATTATGGGGCTTGCACTCTCATGCTGCGCTTGTGCAACACAGGTTGTTGCCACTTTGTTGCAGACAAATGGCAATGGCAAGATGAAGAGTTTGTATTTAAGAGGAAAGGCTCATCCAGATGTTCTTTTATTGTGTTTGAAGTTTTCTACAGGCTTCCAGCCTCCTCTGACATGACGAGACATTTAATTGAGTCGTGACGTTCAATTATTTGGTGCCAGCTTGTCTAAGACTTACAATGGTTCGTTTTACAACACGTTCACATGCAATACTCCAGTGGCAGAAATATTATATATGTAATTTAGTGGTTTGTGGACTTCTGCTGGGTTCCACCATGCAATGTGTGAGATGACAAGGAGGACGCTTTTAGGTCAGCGGCAGTTTGTGTTAGGAGCCCTCCAGGAGTGCCTGAGAGTGACGTCTGTCACAAAATCGCACCACATTTGCTGATAAGCCTCGTTTTACATCGTGTCCTCCCTCTTTTACCCTTCATCCATCTGATGGTGTCAGTCTCATGCTGTTCAAGTCTGAGCAAAGATAACTGTTTGAAGCCAACCTGATAGGGCTTTTTACTAAAGGGGTTTCTAGTGCTGGAATGGATTTAGTGCTAGAGCTGGTTCTTAGTTGGTTAAAAACCAGTTTGCTTTCCACAGCCAGAGAGCCAAGTTATTATGTCACATTTATCATCTCCTCTAGTAAATGATTGATCCTCCCTCTGTTATATTCTGAGCCCCCGTAGATCAGGACCATTCAACTTCTGTTGCAACTGGGCAAAATATTTAGTCAGTTTGACAGATATTGATGTAAGATTTTGTGCTGTTGTGGCTGAAAGTCATTCACAGCACATATTCTAAGCACTGTGCATTTTTAAACTTGGTGCTCACAACATTTTGATTAGTTCTTGGTCTTTATGAGCTCACAAAAGTGGTTCTTTACTCTAGCCCCAGTGTTGCCAACTTTGATATATTTAGCAACTATTCAGACCCCTTTAACGACTCCTTTAAAAAAAAAAAAAGGAGATAGTAACAAATCTAACTATTTTTTCTGGTGTTATTAGAGACTTTTGGAGACTCTGACGAGAAAGCATGCATCATTCCTACTCTTCTCAATGAGCAGCAGGGGTTGCTGTGGACCCCTCCCACATCCCAAAGCCCTCACAGGTGGCTCAGTCCTCGGGCAGCATCCCTCCCAGCTGCAGTCAGAGCAGGAGTTGTTCACCCATTCCCGTCCAGACGGCAAATGAATTGCCCGCCGATTGCTGATCCCACATTGGCTTACAATCAGAGAGGGAATTAAATGCAAAGTTTTCTTTTCTTAGTTTATAATAAATCACTTGACTAAAATAACTCTTAGTGTCTGTTTTGCATCATGTTTGCAGGTCCCAAATCCAGATAAAGGAGAAGGATTGGAACTGTGATGTAAAAAAACGAGAATCAACAATAGAAAGTTTATTTGTGGTTTTAAACATATTTAGGGTGGGGGTTTTTTTACTAACATTTGTCACATTATTCCTTGCTGGCCTACAATTTAAATAGAGTGATGATGTCATTAACAGCTTCTAGTGACTTTTATGACAGCCAATAGCTACTTTCTTTAGTAAGGAGTTGGCATCACTGTCTGGCCTAGCAAAGAGTTGGTGCTGAGTTATCACAGGGTTTTCAGTACTACAGCCAGAGCTTACAGTGGTGGAAACAGAAAGAACTGGTGCTAACTGAGCTCTGGCTCCAGTTTAGCACTGGAACCCGTTTGGTGGAAAAAAAAAAACAACCTTTGAGAGAGAAATACTTGCTTACACAAGCAGCAGCAACAACACAACTTCTGTTGAATATAGCTTTGGTTACTGGCTGCCTTAGTCAATATCTTTGCTGCAACATCATGCAGCGAGGGTGCAGTGCATGTTAGGCTCATTATCATCAGAGGCACATTTTCCCCAGCCACACTGGTTTCTGGACCACTAATCTGCTCCATTTAATTCTCTGACTCCTCATTTCCCCACTGATTCTGGGAGGAAAGTCTCTCCGCTGCTATCTGTAGGGTCTAATTTAGTTGTCTTTACTCTCTGCAGTCTTGGTTCACATGTGAGTGCTCAGCTGAAGTGGCTGTAGCTTAATGTAGGAGCTGTCTTGACCTGAAGGCTCCTGTGCAAGCCCTGATGAAGTAAGAGCTGCAAATCTTCTTTGACTAAGCCTTAAACCCTTCCAAAGAGTTTCTAATACATGTGGCTTTTTAGCTCTTGAAGAATGTTGCTTGTTTTTCTAACATTAACGGGCCTTCAAAATAAAAAATAAAAAATGTAGACTAAGACTTGCCTCTTAACACAACTTATGGTAATTAATTAAAGGCCTATTGTATCTTGAAGGAATTAATATCACCCGCCACCTGTCATGACAGAGTTTTAATTCACAATCGCTGCCCCCACATCTCGCAAATGTAAGTATTAGTGTTGAGGCATGACTATGAGCTTTTATTACATAAGCTTTAGCTTATTATCTGCAGATTTAAGTAAGTGATAGTAATGTTTGTGTTAGCAAAGGTCGATTAGCTGCGGCGGCCATCTTGAATTCAGTTGATTTCAAAAGTTAATCAGTTGAAGATGTACATCCAGTGATTACTATCGGAAACTTTTATTAAAATCCATCCAGATATTTTGTTAACACTCCTGACAAACGAACACACAAACATGGGCAAAAACATTGTTGCCGCTTCGCCGTCGGCAGCTGGTGATGATTAAAAAAATGGCATACAGTCCTAAACACGGCAGTTGGTGTCCATGTCTCAAAGGCAGTTTAAGGCAGAGGTCAGGAAGTCAGTGATAACGTTGTCCAGGTGGTGCCACGGAAAGCACAGCTGCCATATTTGTCCTTTGGAGATTCACGCTATGAGACTGGCTAACATGACAAAGTGAATCCGACCTGACAGAGTCCCCAAAGTCAAGGACAGAGGAATTTCCAAACCCGTCTCTCATGCTCTTTTCTGCTCCTGCTGCCTCCAACTCATCAGCACACTGACCTGCAGTGAAATATATCAGGTTAAACTAACAGAAAGAGACATTTTAAGGCCACGGACAGTGTCTCTGCAGCTCCCTCAGGTCTGCTCAGTCAGTGATATACTTTCAGTTGGTATCATAACTACTATATTACTTAAAATTGTTGAAAAACTGGTTTCCCTCATTTTTATCACCCACCAATAAAAGAGGGAAACCATGTCTCTGTGTGTGTTCACTTATCTGTACTGTTAGCAAAGTATCTCATAAACCACTGGACTGATTTTATTGAAACATTTAGACAGTAATCATTGGATGTGTATCTACATCTGATTCACTTTTGGAGTCAACCCCATTCAGAATGGCCACCACAGCTAAGCAACCTTAACCAACACAAAAATGGCTGTAACTGAGCCAATTTTAAATATATTTAGCTAAGATTTGGTGCGCTACTAGATGAGTATCACCCCCAACACATTTTCCAAGAGGTACACATTGCATCTTTGCTCAAAACTCATTAACTCATAAAGTCAGCACTGTCTGTCTGTCTGTTAGCAAAATATCTCATGAACCACTGGGCAGATTTGAATGAAACTCCCATAATGTAATCAATGACTGTACATCAATGACTCATTAAGAATTGGAGTCAACACAATTAAAGATGGCTGCCACAAATAACTGATCTTAGCCAACATAAAAATGGCTACAACTGTGAATTTTACAGATTGAGCTACATTTGGTCTGGAAGTAGCTGATAGTCATTCACCACATGTACACTTGGCACTAATGCATCTTGCAAGCTCTCACTATATCAAATGGGATTGTGCTTAATGACATTTACAATGTTTGAGCAAAACAGCAATAACGGCCCTCATCCTTAGATGATTTTTGTTTTAAATTCTGGCATGAAAGATGGAGGGCGATATGCAGTCAAGGAATGCTAGGCCTTTAATTATAAAAATCCATTGCCCACAGCTTTGATGGTAGCATACAGTGTCATATAACCAATGGAAGCCTATGAGTGCAGATGGTAAACAGGAACAGATGCTGCCTCCCAAGGTCTTAAGGTGCTGACACAGGAAGCAGAGTCATGCTGGTGTTAAGCTCTGAGGGATCACATCACCTTGCACCAGTAAGCCTGCCTGGGCAACATCAACACACTCACCATCTGGCCTCAGATGTTCCATGCTCACAAGAGAGGCTGCTTCATTTTGACAACGGCAACGTGCTCCAAACACATCAAAGCAACTCTCTGAGGACGGGAGATTCAACTGACGAGTTTCAACAAAATGAGATCGGTTCAAGTCCAATCTCCATGTGCAGCTGAAAGGAAAATCCATATTTTCTGCAAACACATGGCAACTTTTACCTAAAACAGAAGGCACAGAAGGCCAATTTTATTTTATTTTTACAACGCTACCATCAAAAGTCAAGGGTATGATGTTCATTCAAAAAGCTCCAAACTTTCTCAGTCAACTAGTCTCTGTCATTTTGGACTCAATCATTATCCTACCATACATTTTCTGATGATCATGTTAATGTTGCTGCTTAATTTTAAAAAATAAATATTTTCTTCTGCCATTTTTAGACCAGAAACACATTTCTTTTTTGTTGTTATTTATACACATTTACCTAACCTGCCAGCATGAATCAATTAAATGCTTTGTTTGTCTGGCAGTGTGCTTCGTTTGGTATTTTTGACTGGATTGTAAAATGTTCCCCACAAGATGTTACCAGCTGTTTTGCACAGTATTAAACAAATATTTCAACAAATCTGAAGTGGGTTTCTGTGTAAAAGTCATAAATAACTAATATCTCAGTTGTTGTAGATAGCTCTTTGTATGACCTTCACTTTGGACAAATCAAGTTTCCATCTAACAGTGCTGATGAGCAAACAGCTAGTCTGAATGCAGCTAAGAGCAACGTTTATTGTTGCCGTCTTGAAACAGCTACAATCTCCAAAATTTCATACAAGTTCATGCCAATGCTATTTCATAAACCTTCACACTGCTGTCAATTTTGCATTGCATAGTTATTACATGAAACTTATTTTATGTTATTTTATGTAAATAACCATGTGGTTATTTACAAACAAAAATAGCAACACTGGCAGCAAGCTGTAGTACTTTCAGGGCATCCAGGCTTCTCAGCAGTAATTTTAAAATGTTTCAGTCAAAATAATTCTGTATTCTTCACTTTACAAAATTGACAGCAGTGTAAAGGTTTGTAAAATAGTGTTAGCAAAACCACAATAAAGCTTTAAACTGATTTAAGACAACAATAATCCACTTTGGAAGTGGCTCAATTTGAACCCTACTGACAGGCTAAAAATGGCCACTTAATTAGTGTTAGAGTAATTCTAAAAATATAATCTGTACCGTCACCGTTTTTTCTGTAAGACCATGGTTATAACCCCTGTTTCTGCTTCTCATTTGTCTGATTTGTTTCTTTGTGCTGACAGCCAGGTGCTCACCAGTGGAATTATGGGAAACTAGCAGCATAAATGTGTTTGGGTTTTTGTTCAAACTGAGATCCATGCTGAAGAAACATTGCTCCTTTGTGCTTTATTTGGTTAAAATAATCCTCTAAGCACCTCTAAGTTCCAAAACACACACAGCAAACAGCCTGAAATCAAAGAAGACAAAACTAAAAGGTCCATAATGATGGTCAAACATACAGATCATTTGTCATAAAGGATTAAAAGATTCAAACAAGGATTTTAAAGTATAAAAACTAATTCTTAGTTCTAAATCTCTCTGACTTTCTGCATTCATATATGCAATTTAACCTCTAGAGAAAAAAATACTTCACAGCTCAAAAACATCCAAGTGCTGATGTGTGATCAAAAGGATATGTTTCTAAAAACCTGAAAAAACACTAAAACTGACAGCTTCAAGTCCACTTGCAGGGCTATATGTAACAGATTTTCTATTTTAGTTCTGTTAACACAGCAAATCAAACACTTCTGGACAAGGTGCTAGGAAACATCTGCTGGAAATGACACCAGGGAGTGTTGATCAGTGCTGCCTACTTTAAATCAAGTGATCAAATAAAATCGGAAAAACTAGGCTTCTATATTTAACATTAATTGTCAGTGGTAGCTAATATTACACTGATTCAGGATTTTACAATGTTTAGCTTTTTAGTGTCATACCTTAAATAAAACTGAAGTATTAAACTGATTAAAATAAAAAAAAAATTAAACTGGGAATACACTGAAAATGCAATTCATGTCATAGTAATTTAGATTATGAAGACACCTCGTTTTGACTGCATGAAGTCTTCAGTGCTTAGAGGGTTATACACATCAGAAGCTCATATTCCCATATGAAAACACAAAAAACTGAACTTCAAACATAAAGAGTCATTTAAAACTCCCTGTAACTTATTGCATTTTTAGACAAAAGGGGAGGGGAAGAGAAAATGACTGCTAGCTGCAATGTTGTTGTCAACCAGCTCATCAAACAAACCTTAACTCTCACCACATCTGTTTCCCATCTTCACCGCTTCCTCTTGTCTGCCACAGAGGATTGTTTGCGTTTGTGATGTCAGCTGCATACTGTGTGCATTATGGATTTTGGAAGCAACCAGGTGGGAAAGTTTTGAAATGAAATGAGGAGTATCACTGAAAGGAATCATCAGAGTCCGTCAGTAACCTGTTTTTACCTTTTTTCCTCAGCCCGACTCATTAAATACAAAATCAAAGTAATGTGCTATTTTTCCTGTGATATATAGAAATATACTGGATGGATGGATGGATGGATGGATGGATGGATGGATGGATGGATGGATGGATGGATGGATGGATGGATGG
>JAOXNZ010000166.1:25496633-25512823 GCA_028566095.1 Kryptolebias brasiliensis | reverse complement strand
GTGTGAGTGAGAGTGTGAATGGTTGTTTGTCTCGTTTGTCTCTATGTGGCCCTGCGATGGACTTGCGACCTGTCCGGCGTGTCCCACGCCTCTCGCACAGTGATTGCTGGAGATAGACACCGGCTGCCTGCGACCTGGAATGGAGAAGCGGCTAAAGAAAATGGATGGATGGACGTTGCCCTGCCACAATTATCTTGAGATTGTTCCACGTTGGCACCATGGACGTCAGGTCTGCACAGGGTCATGGAAATGACCTTGTTACTATCACAATCACAGGCCAGCGTGGCCAATCTGGCTTCAAATTCTAATAACCAAGCTACGTCAGTGCACGTGGGCCCCATATAATGAAGATGCTTCTTCCGAGGATGTCAATACGGTGCCGCCATAATGACAAATCACTACAAGCTCACTAAGGAAGTTTTGTTCATGCTCAAATCCATTGTGGACCAGTAACTCACTATTTACACGTAAAGAGGACTCCATTGCAGTCTTAAAACATGCTTGTAGAGCTTGCCAAGACCCAAAGACCATCCACATTCTGGTTGATGTTTTTACATCATAGCAAGGTTGTCATCCAGTGGGGAGGCTTAGTTTGGATCTCACCTAGTAAACATAGTGGTGGATGAAAGCAACTAAAGGTATCAGTTATCTGTTAGTTTAACCCTCCAAATGGACCCGAAGGTACAAAGGCTTCTTTTTCTCTCTTCGGTTACGAGGGCTTCAGGAGGGTTAACAAAGGTCAGTGATATACATTGTACTTGTAATAGTTTAGGTGAGATACACTGGTCAATTTAGTTGCTATCAGCCCCAAAAAGTGTGATCATTTATTTCACCTAATGACACAGTCTCCTATATCACAGCTGTTTGTCTAATGATATAGTGTACCATAATGCAAGTCCTAATAAAGTTTTTTTTTATCTTAATAGTTTGATGTTTAGCCCCAAGCATGTACTGTATATCTACAGCTCTGTGCTTTACGGGATGATGTTGAGAGACATAAACTGTTCAGGCATGGATCAAGGTATTTACCCCAAAAGACAAAACGTCCCAGCCCCAAAACAAATCAGGCAGCCTTTGGATGAGTTTGCATTTCTGTTTGTTAGTATCTTTGTGTTTGTCATCATTCTACCTCCAAGATCCATTGTGCACTTTAACATCATGCTGCTTCCGCATTTGCTTCAGAAACAGCTGTCGTTATTCATCTCTGGAGATGTAAATATGGGTTGTGTGAGAAGTCTTGAGTGAATAAACAACAAATGTTTTCATTATTTCTGGCAGGTGCAGGCTTCACCTGAGCCACATTGTAGAATAAATTATTCATATAATACAAAAGGTCACACTTTGCTTCTCTGGTGGAATAATGTTTTACACTATATGTCTTTGAGACACATTGAGCAAAAGATCCCAGCAGGATTAACATATCCTTATTTGCCTTTCCAGCTTTGTGAGAGACGCTCAGTATGGGTATCTGAATATTAATCTCCAGCTGACCTATTTTGAACATTATTGTTTTTTTACACCAGGGAGATAAGAAAAATGTGCAGTTAACTCAAGCCAAAGCATGGTTTTAATGCACAGACAAAAATAAATGTGTTTCTTAATACACAGGAAGTTTTAACCCCCCTCTTTTGTTTTGTAGTTAGTCACATGATGCTGTCGGCATGGGCCGAGAAGTGGAGTACATCCTGGACAGGTCATGAACACCTGGTGGGAGCTCCATCATGCACGCTTACAGGCAGAGTCAATTTAACAACTCCTAAAGATAAGAAGAAAATGCTAACACTCCGCAGAGAGGATTGACCCAAACAACAAGATGAAACCCAGATTCTTCCTGCTGAGATAACAGTGCTCACCGGTGCATCAGCGAGCCACCTGGGATTCATATCTGGAACATTTATTAGCACAGACCGGGAGTTAGTTTTAGTATTCAGATTTTCTTTTTTTGTTTTTGTCTTGTTGCTGCCATATTTAAACACAAAAACCCCGGTGAGCTTCTTAAAACCATGCATAATGAACACAGAAGGTTGTTGGCTGTGCTCCATAAACATATTCAGAAATATTTACAAAAGATGCATAAAAATTGCATGACAAAGTTAAGACGAAACTTCTTCTGCCTGCATTATAAAGTATTGCTGAGCAGATGTACTTTATGTCTATAAGCTGTATGGAGAGACACAAATGGAGGCAGAGAGGCCACAGAGCAGTAAATCCAGAGACAGTTTGGTGAATGACTTTCTCACGTCCTCTCAGGCTGTCAAATTTGGTTTCACTTTCTGCAGGAACTGATTAATTTGTAAGTTTTTAATCTCTGTACAGCACATCTTTGAAATCGACGCAGTATGATATAAAAGTTTTTTGTTGGTTACACAATTATCTCCATAAAATTTTTATTCAAACTTAGCATTAAAGCGTAAAAATCAGCCGTTCTGTTGGGCATTACAAACATTTGTGTTCATTAAATGCTGACAGCCCATGAAAAGAAAAAAAAACAAAAAACGGTTGTTGCACAAGTGTGAACTATGCCTGTTGGCCTGTCATCACTGCAGCTCCAGCTCGCTGGTTCATGGTCGCTGCTCTCATTATCAACAAGCTTTCAGCACAGCAGCTTTTATCAGCAGGTCCAGTTCTGGTGTCACTCTGCTTCAGGTGTTAGACAAGAACAGAAACAGCTTGTCCTACACTACAGATTGTTCACTGTGGTGAAGTACTGTAAGATCCAACAGCAGCTGGGATGCAACAACAAACCACACGTTTGATGTGAACAGCTGATTTATTTATACAGCCAGTATTAAAAATTGTTTTCTGCTATAATGAACAACATTCCTTGAAAGAGTGCATATTACTAGCCACCTTGCATGCCAAAGCTTTAAAGAAAGATCATGTGCTATCTGTTAAGGCTTGATGGGGATCACTCTCAGCTACAGCCACACCAAATATTAGCTTAATATTAAAAAACAAAGTTTCCCAGAGTTAAAGCCATTTTTTGTTTCCAAAAGTTATTCAGTTGTAGATGTACATCCAGTGATTACTTTCTGATCGTTTTATTAAAAGTTGTCAGGAACAGACAGACTGACAAATAAACACAGACCCACACAGAACCAATACTTACAGAAGGCAATAATGACATTAAAACACTTTTATGACTCATGTCAAAAAATGCTTTATAAGAAAGGATGAGGTGTGTTTATTCAAAAGAAAGTCTTCAAAACCACAGCAATACAATGTGATAAATATATCGGTTATTGCAAAATGTTTTCCTAAAGAAGAAAGTTTTATGATTCTGTTTCTCATCTGTCTTTTATTCAGTCAAAAAGGAATGCCTTAATGTGTTCTGAAATCCATACTAACCTACTGAAACCATGTAAGTGTGTCTATGGTTGAGCTGTCAACATACTGTATTTTACTTTGGATTAAAGTAATGAATAAACTAAACAAGTTAAGAACTGTTTTTTTTCCCCCATCTGTCCTTGTGTAGTCCAGACTGAATGTTAGGTAGTGAGTGCTAAATGTGCTCAATATGAGTGTGCAATCAAAGCATTTAAACCATGTACTGGTTATTTGATCTTCTTTCTCCCAGCATTTTCTCTTTAATAAGCAACAGAGATAAGATGTGCCAAGTATACTTTGAGTGTTATTTATGGACTCAGTGGGAACAGAGCTTCCAGAAAATCAGCAGTGTTTCACAGGCTTCAGAAAGGAACTTTTGATTGGAGATTCCAGTGCGCTTTCTTCCCCTCCTCACCTCCCTGCAGAGCAACTCATCTGTTCCTAATACTGCACACTTGTGCCTTGGAAACCTCTGTAGCTAATGCATTATGCTATAGTCTACCTAAAAAAAATGCTGAAGGCTTTGTTTGAGATCTTAAACAGAGTACTTTGTTCAGATAAGTAAAGAATGTAATGACTGAGAATGATCTATGTTTGAAAATATGAGCTCTGACGCTGCACGTAAGGAGTAGCTTTTATTACTTAGCTTTAGGGAAATATTTACATGAAACTAAATCAAGGTTTAAGATTCAAAAGAGAGAAAATGCAACAGTGAAGCTATTGGCAGTACTGAGTGAAGGTTATAAGCCATCCCAAATTTATTTATTTTATGTTTCCAAGCAGCCAGACCTTCTTGCAATCTTTTGAAATAGTCTTGATCAATAGTTTTGTTTGGACATTGGTTGCTTTAGTCTTTCTTAAAGTAGCAATTTTAATAACAAGAGATCAAGCACTATAAGTAGCCAATGCAAAAACTCTACTATTTAAAAAAAGGGTTTGAATCCACACAAAATCCAGCCACAAAAGGCATTGACAAAAAGTTTGTATAATACTCACTGACAACAAAGTTAGGCAATCAAATAGAATAGTGGAAATTAAATGAAACCATCCATTCATCATAATTATTGGATGATGAATAATGATAACAAGACCCAAGTTTACTGGTTACAGACACAATACAACAAGGAAGGCTTAAAAGTTTTATCATAAAGAGGAATATAAGTAGTTTCAGCTCTTCTAGATGGAGCAGTCTGCAAAAGAAGATAATATGTCTTAATGATTTCTTTGAGTGCATATTTTCAAGAGTATAGTTTTTCCAAGACAAACTGTTTCTTACTGATTGTTTCTCTTTGTAGGTTTCCAAAGGACACAAGTTCCAGTTGTCCAGGAAGATGGCGGACGAGGCTGAGAGTGGTAGATGTGAGTAGCGATGGAGAGCGGACAGGTAGGATGATTTCAGATGTGTAGGCTGAGCTGACTTCTCCTCTTCTCAGTAGGTAGAACGTAGGTAATTTCTTTTACTGAACAGCAGAGAATCCACAGAGTTTCCATGGGGAATGGAGGAATTAGTGATGGGTCAAATGGCTCTTAAAAGAGCAGGTTAGGAGCTCAAAGAACCGGCTCAGAGCTGGCTGTTCACCAATAGTACTCAATGAAGAGCCGTTTGAGAGCCAAAAAGAGACAGCTCGTTTTGGAGCTGAGCTAAATGAGCTAGTTCCCAGGAAAGAGCCGTAAAGTCCCATCGCTAGGAGGAATCAGTCATGCCACGGAAAACTAGGAGGAACACAGATAAAGTATCAGGTAAGCAATAATTTTCTTTCTTAAAGTTCACAATAAAAGGTCACAAAAATGTACACAGGAGGGCTGGAGGCTAAATTTCATTGAGTGACATTCAGTGATTTGATGAAGAATAGTGCTTCAGCTCAGATGGAAAGAACATTTGTCCTCAGCAGACCACTCAAGGAACTGCTCTTGTTCTGCTCTCCTTCTGCAAAAGGGAAAGTAAAAAAGTAAAAGAAGAGGGAAAACAAACTCTGACACCATCCATCCATCCATCTATGCATCTGTTTTCTGCAGCTTGTCTGTGGTCGGATCACAGAGGCAACAGGTCCAGGAACAAACACTCAGACATTCCTCTCCCCAGCTATACTCTCCAGCTCTTCCTGGGGGATCCCTGCTCCCTCCAGCAAGTTCTGAGTCTCTCCCAGGGTTTCCTTCTATTGGAATGCACTCAGAATCCTCCAAAGGGAGGCATCAGGAGGCATCTTAATCAGATGCCTGAATCACCTCAGCTGATTTATTTTGATGGTCAAGGAACAGTGGCTCTACTCCAACCTGGCAGCTGCTTCGGGAGTTTTCTGGAATAACCAGGCCCTAAAGGCCTCCTTCTTCATCTTGAGGTTCTTTATCTCCACTTGTGTCCACCAGTGGCGGTTGTTATGGATGGTCTTGTGTAGCACAGAAGTCAAATAACAAAACACAGCTTGGGTTCAGATCAGTGAGGCTGTTCCTCCTAATCACCATCTGCTAGGTGAATCCATAATTGCACACATGGGCAATGGAATAACTAAACATGTTGAAAAGTCATATGACTGTATTGCTATGATTACAATATCTGATCAAATGGATAATAGAGTCTGCAGTGCAGAACAACTGCAACTGACAGAGTACTGGTTCGATCTCAGTTGGGTGTGGCACATTCTCAAGGCCTGGCCTGAAACAGTGACTCAGTGCATAACAGAGTCATTCAGCCTTTGTATCTTCACCTTTAGCAAGTCGGACCACAGATGTCATAACTGGCCCTTGAGATCCAGAGGATTGGCACTGGGTGGGAGGTGACATTTGAGTTGACTTGAGCCACACATGTTAGCAGGTGAAAGACCAGGGCACTTAGATGGCCATGGGAGGACCTAGACATGAGCAAGCAGTCCATAGACACGCTTACCGTGTGTGAATAGCCACTGTCTTGTACCAAGGTGCTGTGTCAGGAAGGGCAAAACATGCAGTTGCAGGGTGTCACTGCAGCACTGTGCCCTAAGGGTCCCCTGACCCAAGGTGACCTATGGCTCCCCTCACCATGATGCCAGGTTTTATTTATTTGTGTCTCTCCACAATATTGTGGAGAGCAATAATGATTGGTTCTCTCACTTCTTAACAGTCCCCATGTGCCTACAATGGTCATCAGTAAGATTCATTGCTGAACATGATTTAACACTACTCATCATTTTTTGTGTCCTACTTATAGCGCCACTTCAAACCCAGCTGTCTCTGCTCCTTATGGCAGCTTATTCTGTGAAACTGTAATGTGGCAAATGCCAGTCATTGAGACATAGTGTGTGGTTAAGATGGGGGTGTTTACAGAGTCAAATACCTGTGTCTGGTTGGCAGACACAAATATCATGGGATTTTGACATCTTTTCCAGGACTGGAACTTTCATTATGTATGTAGGCACCTTCACATACCCACTGGTTCCAGCATTGGCCCACTGTAACATCTGTACACCCATGCTGGGCATTTACACAATACAACCACCTGCTCTTATGTTGATAGTCAATGCAACTCCTATCAAACTTGCTGGTAATGCTGTCTAATGTGTTTATGAGGAATTCTCTATGTCTGTTGATCTTCACTTCCTGTTTTGACTGCCAGATAGTCCAGCAACTGCCCGATAACACAATCGCTCCATTTGTAATGCTACCACTTATGCCTTCTAAAGCCCATTTTAGATGTGCCAGCTCCTTACAAATCAAATTGTTTACATACCAATCACTGGTCAGTTAGTGTACTAAATTATGCCCAAATCAGACCATTCTTTCTGCAGACTTAACTTTTTGTATTAGTGCATGTATGTCTGCAAGTCTCTGCTCAGAAATCTTAATTCCTTATTCTGTGTGACTGCAGATCTGAGTCAGATTCTGTTCTGAGACTTTTCCTGTCTTTTTATAAACTCTTTTTAGGCCTGTTTTTGCTTTTAGATAAATCTGGCCTGTACTGTATTGATCTAAAATTTTTAAGCACAGCTAAGCTATTATGAGCTTTTCTTTATGTTCACAAAGTCACCTATGGTCAAGGTGTTGGAAAAAGCAAGTACATCACACATTGAATTGCATTTTTCATAACAGATATTTTTATAACTGTCTCCATTTGAGTATCAGTTTTGATCAGTGAAAGTTGCTCAGGCAGGTCAGCTTGTTAATAATCAGCTGAGAGCATTATCCTAATAGGTGTTTATTTCAACACAGGCGCTGACGCCTGTGTGGTACAATCATTACCAGCCACACAAATGCATGTTTGTGCCTGAGAGGATGTTGTGACGGTTGATCTTGTGTTCCTTGTCATAACAAATCAGCGGGGCCAGAATTGCTGTTTGGTTCAAACTGTCAGTCGTATAAGCAACGAGAGAAGGTCAAACGGAGACCTCTCCAAACAGCCTTTAAAGTTGCACTCATGGCGCCGGAGTCACACAACTCATTTTCATGTGTGAAGAAGACAAGAACTCACTGATGTTTTCAGGAAAAACAAGCCACACCATAGATGTGAGAGTCATTTGGGGGCCAAACCCAGTTTTGACAATATTACTGGGTCCTGAGGGAGTTGCATGGACATGGGAAACCACAGTGAGATAGATAGTGTACTCCTCTTGTAAGAACAGCATGTGTTAGCGCAACATGAAAAGGAATCCCAAAGTGCAATAACTCATCTTTGCAGTTTACCACATGGCCCTCATGTCTCTGACATATCAAGGGAAGACTAGTGTTGACAACCAAATGGCCAAACCTAAAACACCCTTATGGCACAAGTTGAAACATACAATCCCAATTCTGAAAAAGAAAAAAAATTAATAAAAGCAGAATACAATGACTTTCAAATCTTGTAAATTCCTATTTTATGCACAATAGAACATAGCAAACATATCAAATACTTAAACCAAGAAATTGTACAATTCTTTGGGGAAAGATAACGTAATTTTGAATATTTTGCCAGCAACACTTCTGAATAAAGTTGGGATAGGTCCATGTTTACCACTTTGAAGCATCCCCTCTTTTTTACCAACAGTCTGTAAACATCTAGGAACCGAGGAGAGCAGCTGCTGGAGTTTTTGGAGGTAAATGTTGTCCCATTCTTGTCTGATGTAAGATTTTAGCTGTTCAACAGTCCTGGCTCCTTTTTGCTGGATTTTCTACTGGAAGGGAGTATATGTTGTTCTAAAACTGTTTTACTTTTCTGCATTGATGGTGCCTTTCCAGATATGTAAGCTGCTCTTGCCATAGCCTCTAATGCACCCCCATACCATCAGAGAGGCAGGCTTTTGAATTGATCATCCCGTTCCTCTTTAGCATGGAAGATGTGCCATCCCTGGTTTCCAAAAGGAATTGTAAATTTTGATTTATCTGACCACAGAACAGTTTTCCTCTTTGTCTCAATCCTTTTTGAATGAGTTTTGGTCCAGAGAAGACGGCAGTGTTTCTGGATGGTGTTCACATCTGACTTCTTCTTTGTATGATAGAGCTTTAACCAGCTTTTGTGGACGGTACAGTAAACTGTGTTTATGGAGAATGATTTGTAGAAGTGTTCCTAAACCCGTGCAGAACAGAATCAGGCCTGTTTTTAATGCAGTATTTAAGATCACGGCCATCCAATATTAACTTTCAGTCTTGTCTTTTGAGCTCAGAGATTTCTCCAGATTCTTGAAATCTTTTGGGGATATTATGAACTGTAGATGGTGGGATATTCAAAGTCTTCCCAATTTTCTGTTGAGGAAAAATATTCTGAAATTGTTCCACTACTTTTAGATGCCGTTTTTGACAGATTAACCCTAACCCTCTGGCCATCTTTACTTTTGAGATTCATCCTCTCTAAAATGTTCTTTTTATACCCAGTCCTCTCACTGACCTGTTTCCAATTAACCTGATTAGTTGCAAAACACTTCTCTAGCTGTTTTTATTCATACCATTTACTTTTAAAACCCTTCATTTCCTCTGTCCTAACTTTTTTGAGATGTGTTCCTGCCATCAAATTCATAATTACCTTTTTTTTTCTTTACAAAAATTGTACAGTGTTTTTGTTTCAACATTTGGTGTGTTTCCTATGTTTCATTGTGAATAAAATATGAGTTTGTGAGATTTGCAGATCATTGCATTCTGTCTTTATTTACATTTCACACAAAGTCCTAATCTTTTTTGGATTTGGTGTTGTACGTCCTTCTTTTGCATATGCATGTAATGATATAACTAATTAAAATTATGTTGCCCATAAATTTTCCTAATGATTGGAATTGTTCCTTTTTCAATACAGCAGCACACATTGTACTGACAGATAGCATAAAATAAATGATTTGTGTGAAAAGGGGACTTGCCCCAATAAAACTTTGTGTCTAGGAACGCCTCTTGGGTGGAAAAATGCAACCTCTGAGTCTTGCTTGGAGTTTTATCTTCCAATTCTATTTTGAACTGTGCGTCTGGTTGGAACCTTTCAGTCTAGTCTGTCTTGATCCTTCACTCACAGTTTAGTTTGGAGGAGTGGGATTAGCTCTTATCTCCTCTGGGATGTGCTCTGTCTCTTGGCCAGGCCCAGCATGGGCTTGTTTAAGCTGCCCCTGTTGCCTCTTTCCCAGTCACAAAACATTCCTGAGCAGACCCGTCCTGTACATATCAGTTTCTACAACAAACCGTGCCATAAAATTTTAAAAACTTTCAGACCTAGAATCTTGTTAAGTCTGACTCCAAAGCGGTCTATAAAAACAACAAGTGCCTATTTATTTTCTCTCCATTTTGAGAGCAAACATTCCTCCATCCAAAGCAGGCCTAACAACTCAGTCTTACAGTAAACAGCCGCACACAGACATGCAGCTTGTTTGTTCCTGAGCTGAAATAATAAATCAAAGGCGGCAGGTTGGTTCAGAGGTCGAGAGGCTGAATGTTGCTGGAAGGTTGCTGGATTGATTCTGCAGTGCTTCAGACAATATTTCTGCACAAGACCAAGGTACGCCCAGAAGAAAAGCATAGATCTGATAGTGAGCCCAAGCTCTGGGCTGTGAAATAATATATGACTGTTTGCAGCTGAGGTGCAGCAGCTTGAGTAAAATCCATCCACGTGTGAAACCTCACCAATAAATGACCGGTATGGGTAAATGTCAACCCTAACTTTAAATTAAAGAACTAGCATTGCTTGAAGGAATGCAAATCGCCCACCACCTTCAATACCAGAGTTTTAAACTAAGATCATCTCACGTTGAGAAATGACAGATTTGTAGCCATTAAACCTTAAAAGTAATGTTATGTGCAATCTCATGCCATATTGTGAAACGTCACACTCAAAGTATGTGTTGTGAATGATTCTCAGCTACTACCACGACAAATTTGAAGTCAATATCTGGAAAATTGACTGCGCTGTAGCCCTTTTTGTGTTGGTTAATGTGGATTAGCTGTGGTGGCCATCTTGAATTAAAATGATTCCAAAAGTTGTAGATGTGAAGCTTTTAATTATTTCCATAAGTTTCATTTAAATCTGTTTAGTAGTTCATTAGATATCTTGGTAATAGACAAAGAGAGGTAATTCTAAATAGATAAAGCCAAAATTTTAAACAAACAATCTGTTATGGCTCTGTCTCAGCTACTACCACTCCAAATTTTAGGTCAATATCTGTGCAATTGACTGAGTTATAGTCATTTTTGTGTATTTTAAAGCCAAATGGCTGTGCAGCCATCTTGAATTGGGTTGACTCCATACGTTAATCAGTTGTGGAGGTACATCCATTGATTAATTTCTTCAGTTTCATCAAAATATGTCCAGTGGTTTATGAGATATTTTGGTAGGAGACAGATACACATCACACACACGCACACACACAAAGACACATGCAAAAAGATTATCGCTCCGCCTTCACCTTTCACAATAATTGTAAATGTATCCTCTTCCTGTATATGTTTATTTTCTTTGACACACCATATATCATGCGTGTTGAATGTTTTCCTTCTTCAAAGCATGACCTAAAGAGTACCTGCAAGAAATTATGTAGACGTACCAAGTGTTGGATCTTTGTGGAGTCTTTCTTCTCACCCCATCTAAGCCGTCCCAAAACATCAGTCTTGGATTACCCCCGAGCCCCACCCCCACCCCCCGCAACACTATGTCCATGAAGTCTTTGATAAGCCCTTGTTTTTAGTTCTGGATAATGCACACATGGAAAGGTTTTATTGAGCATGGCATTGCATAAAACTGGATTTCCGAAAGAGGAGGTAACCAGCGGGAACAGTTGCCTCAACAAGGCCGGGTCGGGACCAACACGGGCTTTGTGTTTCTGCCTGAGCAGCCATTCTTTTCCTTCACTGAGCACTTCCAGTGAGCCCACCGGAGTTTCATTTACAATTCTAATGCACTCAGAACCGCTGGCTCTCCTGCGAAGATTGATGCATTCAGATCAGAGTGTGCAACTGGTAAAACAGTGGTATAGAGAGCTTTCTGTACCTGAAGAGGGTAGCGACAGATGTGCTCAAGCATGAATCCCACAGAGGTGCCCCAGATTCTCATTTTCCTATACCGCACAATGCGATCCCCTGCTTATATTTTGTACTTTTGCATGATATGCTTGTAACTCAAACTGTGTTGAAACTACAGAGTCTTACATGTGGTTATTCTTGTAATGTCTTTCCAAGATGGCTTGTTTTTACAAGAGTTGTGCAGGCCTGATTGTTGTTCTATATTTTTGTATTTAACTAATGGTGCAAAAGCATAAGCATTAAAACACCCTTGTTACTGTTTGGCTGTTTCCATCCATCACAGTATTTTTAACTCACTTATTCTCCTGCAGTTCTGGAAAAACCCATACAAAGATAGATCAAAATGTGATCAGGAACAGTGTCTTTTGGCTTTTGGTAGCAGTGTATCGTGTGTTGTAGATGAACGTTTGGCAAGAAAAGTGAGAAAACTCAGCTCTCTTTGGAGCTCTAAAGCTCAGGCAAACTTCACAGTAGAAACATCTTTTAAAGTTTCAGACGGTCATGGAAAGTTGGACTTTACATGACTGAACTGGTATTTTGATATGTTTAACAGTTTTTACGCAATCAGGGTTTAGGTTTTGTGATTTTGGAAGATGTTCAACTTAAAGTGTGACAATGGCATATACTCCAACTTCTGAGCTGTCAACTCTGTGTTTGTTTGTGTCTCTTTCGTGTCCTCTCTGACCCCAGCCGGATGACGCAGATGGCCGCCCATCCTGAGCCTGGTTCTGCTGGAGGTTTCTTCCTGTTAAAAGTGGGTCATTCCTTTCCACTGTCACCCATATGATTGTGCCAAAGTAAAGATTTAATACAATCTGCTGTTTTCCTTAGCTAGACAATGTCTTTACTAATTGTGATTCATAATGTACTGAATGTGAATGTATTGTATTATAACTGGATTGTATTGACAGTAATTTGATTTGAATCTGGATCTGTTTTGAGCTGAATTTGGATTTATGATTAGGACCTAACTCCCTTACCTTGTATTTAAATTGTTGTGAATTGGCACTATATAAAAAAACTAAACTGAGTTGAAATTGAATAACACTTTCCAAAGATTTGGCAAACAAACATCTTTTTTCCACAGTCTTTACACTTCTTACACAGCTTATACATCAAGACGTAGGCAATTTGCCTATTTTCACCCAGTGTGTCTGTCACTGCTATAAGATAATCCCCAAAAGGTGTAGAGTGCACACCTCCAAATTCTCATTGACTCTCATTGTATCTGAGCTCAAAATTTTCTCTTTAAAACTGGAAGTGAAGGGTCTTTTTAACTTGTCAAATCTGCTGGATAAAACACTGTAGACACAGAATAGACTGGTGTGTTGACTAGATGCTTCTGTCAATTATGGTTCAGAAATGGTTTCTGTACAACTTTTAGTCTTTCTGCACAGTGACTGAAACTTAATTTCTTCTTTGGGTTTCTGCAACAGCACACTTGTAAAAATTCTTCTGAATTTTCTTTTTAGTTGTTTACATTTATCTATGCATGTTAAAATTAAAAGCCTATTATTCCTTGGCAGAATCAATCTCATCCAAAGTTACAAGATCCCACAAGAGCTTTTAGCACTAGAGGAAGTGTTGAACGAATGAATGAATCTCAGCTATTACCATTTCAAATTTTATCTCAATATCTGCTAATTTGACTGAGTTATAGCTGTTTTTGTTTCGGCTACGGTTGATTAGCTGTGTGTGGTCTTGAATTTGGTTGACTCCTGAAATAAGTGAGTTGTAGGTGTATATCCAAAAATTATTTTCTGAGAGTTTCATTAAAACCTGTCAAGTGGTTTATTAGACATTTTGCTAACAGACAGCCAAAGTTTAGTTTAATGGACAAGGGAAAAGTTTTAAGCCAAAGTTTGGCACAATATGTAGCGCTGTGAGTATGTGATGAGGTAATGCTCAGCTACTACCACAAACTTTAACTCAATATCTGTAAAATTGCCTGAGTTATAACTATTTTCATGTTGGCCAAGGTCAATTAGTTGTGGCAGCCATCTTGAATTGGATTAACTCCAAAAGGTAATGAGTTGTAAATGTACACCCAGTGGTTATTGGATGGACTTGAGTGAAACTTTCAGAAAGTAGTTTATGAGCTACATTGCTCAAAGACAGATACACCCACGCACAGATACAAGCCAAAACATTATGACCTTCACTTCCGGCGGGACATAATTAGTACAACTGACCAATTTGACGTTCCTACAGCCAATGTAATTTTGTACAAATTCCCATTTTACTCTTAGAAAAAAATATTAAATCATCTACTTTATAACATTTCTGAACCCTTTTTCCATTTATCCTTGCATAAACATGCATATAAACTGGAGTGTTATTCCTTTGTGAGAGATGGGATCCCAAATGCTCCCCAAGATATTCAGAGTAGATGATTGCACACCTGTTTTATATTATAGAACTTTTGTTCTTTCAAATGTCTTTGTCGTCCTGCTAGCTTATCAATAACATAAAGAAGGGCATGGTTTTCTCAGTGAGTTCATAAAGGTAAAAAGGTATGGTGAGTTTTTATTTTTTTTTACCCTCACCCAGACCACTGCTCACAAAACTAAACACGGGGAAATAGGTCTGAAAATCTTCAATTACGCAGGTACACTTTTGTATTATTACTAATGTGTCTGCTTTAGAAACTTTTTATATTTCAGCAGTAAAAAACAAACAAACACGCGCTTCATTTCAAAGGGTAATATGCGCGTATAGTAGAAGAGTTACGGTAAAAAAAATAAAAAAAAAGTTTTTCTTCACTTTTCGTCCCAGAGCTGAGTTGCCTTCAGGGCTATCGGACGTTTGGGAATTGACAGTTAAGGTCAGGTTATAGGAGTGCTACAGTTTATATTTGAAAGAAAAATAAATCGCCTATAAAGTTTTGCATTTGTGTCAACACTAAATGACGTTGTGTTGGAACTTTCAAGCAGGAACAATCGCTGTATATCCTTGACCTTTTTTTCTGCTCTGAAACATCTGAATGTGCGTTAAATTGAATTCGAAGAACAAACTTTCATCTAGATTCCACCTTTTTAGACTTTTAGTGAAGCAACAAGTGTGTCGCTGCCTAGCGAGCTAACTTATTTCAGGCTGTCATTTTTTATTTATTTTTTTTAACAAACTTTAATAGTCAGTATTTCGAGGCGCACCTGAAGGCACCGAAAGTGTCGCTCAATTAGTAGAGTTTTGCCCGGTGTGGAGAGGCTGTAGTCGGTCTGTGGGAGCGCTCCACTCCACCGATGACCCACTGAACGCCCTGCTGCTCCGACACACACATCTCCGGGGGTGGGGAAGAGTCCACGAGTTTGACTTTCAGAGCAACATGGGATTCGAGTTGGACCGCTTCAAGGGGACCGTGGACCCGGACTTCAAATGCAACTTGTGCAACAAAGTCCTGGAGGACCCGCTGACGACTCCGTGCGGCCACGTCTTCTGCTCCGGCTGCGTGCTGCCCTGGGTCGTCCAGCAGAGCAGCTGCCCCGTCAAATGCCAGCGCATCTCCGCCAAGGAGCTGAACCACGTCCTGCCGCTGAAGAACCTCATCCTGAAGCTCGAGATCAAATGTGACAACCACGCGCGGGGCTGCGACGCCGTGGTGCGGCTGCAGCACCTGGCCGAGCACGCCGGCGCGTGCGGCTTCTCCCCGGCCAAGTGCGGCAACAAGGGCTGCGACGCGGTGCTCAGCCTGCGGGACGTGGACGCTCACATGCGGGAGGCGTGCGAGCACCGGGCGGCGGGGCTCTGCGAGGGCGGCTGCGGGCTGCCGCTCACGCACCGGGAGCAGAGGTTAAAGAGCCACTGCTGCGTGAGAGCCCTGAAGGCGCACAACGGCGCGCTGCAGTGCAAGCTCCTCATCCTGGACCGGGAGTTCAAGAAGCAGGCTCTGGAAGCCAACAAGAGGGAGAAGGCGCTCCTGGCCCAGCTCTCCTCCGTGCACAGCGAGCTGCAGATGACAGCGCTGAAGTACCAGAAGAAATTCACCGAATACAGCGAGAGGATCGACTCCCTGACCCAAACCGTGGCTTCCTCCTGCCAGGTAAAACTTCTGCCTGTGACATGGAAAAACTGTTTTTTTTAAAGTTATTTTTATTTTTTTCAATGACTGAATCCTTTAAGTAAGAAATATGCACACACGATGGTTTGTGCTTGCAGAGAAAAAGTTATTCCCCAACTGTTGCACCCCTTCAAATGTTTCAGCACCACCTTTAATAGCCTGTAAAATATGGCCCTCAGCATGGGAGCTGGCCTTCTGGGTCTTGGTGTCACTTTAGTTGGACCTCCATGTTGTGGTGTTGCTACTTTTCTGATCACCTCCAAAATAGGAAATGAAAACCTGTCTGACTATTGTTTCTGTGGCCAGTTTCTTCTGGGGATTGGGGGGGGGGGGGGTGCAGAGAAGGTTTTTTTTTATTGGCTGTCTG
>JAOXNZ010000166.1:25484484-25496625 GCA_028566095.1 Kryptolebias brasiliensis | reverse complement strand
CAAAAGGCTAGCTTGAAGTTGTTGCGGAAAAGGCTAGCTAAAAATATCAAAAGCTAGCTAGGTGCATCAACCAAATATTTACTGCACTTCTGTACACAACTAGAGTCTGGTTCCAGTTAAAGAGCCTCCTCACAACCTGCCTGTTTGGGGCTTTCTGGCACTGGACGTTCACCCTTTGGGGAGGGGATGACAGGAGCTGCAGTGAGGACCTCGGTGTGCACGCGAGGCGCTGAGAGGCCTTTTAGGAGTATCAGAACTGTGACTTTTATCCACCGTGTTGCGTAAGAAGTTGTAGAGCTACAGCCGAAAGCTTTGAGACCCTCTCCTGTAGAATAATTCCTTGCTTGCGTGTCGCATCTAATGTCTTATCAACATCGTAGTTCTGAAGCATTAATATCATACCTGTTGTAGATAACACCTTAAACAACCTCAGTTTGGAGTTTACGTCCAAAAGGGCCGACGAGCTAACTGCTAGTCTGAACACAGCCAAGACCAGTGTTCTTCAAACGGCTTCAATCTTCAGAGTTTCATAGCAGTTAATGTGAACAGCGTTTCAATGACCGTCTGTTTCACAGGACGCAATCATTTACTTTGAATTCTGTGGTGGTTTGCGAACGTAATTAGTGGCTGTAGCACTTCCTGTTCTGCCTGGGGGAAATTTCGGCAGCAATTCCATAAGATTACTGCCGAAATAACTGTGTGATGCAAAACTGGTGGTGATGTAAAGGTCTTAATTATTTGACATGCTGAAGATTGGAGCTGATTCAAGATGGCAGCACTCTGCTGTGGAAGTAGGTATGTTCAGACAGGCCAACATTAGCTCGTCAGAACAGTCAGCAGGGCTAGTTCTGAAGCATGCTGCTGCTGACTTAAAACATCGTTCATGGACATGCTAAGATTTAAACTTTTTTATATTGCTATCAAGTTTGTAATACACTATTGTTGCGGCAGAAATAATGTGAAGTTACTTCCGGAATTAAGTGCTACAGCTAGCTGCTGTTGCTGCTATTTGCGCTCACAAATAACCACAAGACTCCATGTAAATAACTATGTACTGCAAAAGTGACATTAGTGTAAAGGTCTGTGAAGTACTGTTTGCATGACCTGATATAGAATGTTTGATGTTTGGAGCTGTTTTAAGATGGCAGCAATCAAGTCTTAGCTGCATTCAGTCTAGCTGTTAGCTTGTCATTTCTGTCAAAAATAAACTATTTCTCCAAACTGAGGCTGTTCAAAGAGCTACCTACCAGGAATGAACATTTTTAGCCAAAATGCTCTTCAAATTTTGAATAATCCAGCCACTGCTCCAAATAGACAACCAGTTTGCAGCAATTCAGGTTACTCACAATGTGTCTTTTACTTCTGCAGGGCTAATTACTATAGCACAAGTGTCAAAAGCAAAAGCTAATCTCAGCTTCCACTTTATGATTTAGGACCATTGCCATTTCACGATTTTGCTGAAAAAATGGCCGTGTCCACACAATTGGGTTGACGATTTTGGGTGAATTAACCCAAGTCCTGCAGCTGAAAACCCCTCCAATGAAACAGGCTTCAGGTACAGAGACATGTGCTGCTGCTAATCCTGCTAGCCGGGGATCTTAATATTTCTTTGTTTTCTCCAGTAAAATGGATTGATGTGGAGGGGGATATATTATGATGATAAAGTTGAGCTCACCTGTGACCCTGTTTCCACTTTATAATCCTTTCAGAATAAACTGGCAGGAAGAGACACTGTTGAGACAGAGTTGTTTTCCTTTTCTTCTCTTTTGAGAGGGAGCCTGGGTGGTATATGTGTTAATAAAAGCACCTTGACTGTTAGGAAACATCTTGGCGTGTCAATACCAGATGCTGGCGTTTTAAAGGAAACTCCAGCTTTCTCTGTTATCTACAGTTCTACAGTTTCCCTAAAACCCAGTTTCAAGATGGCTGGAATGTCCCTTTAAATTAGTGTTTGATGACTGCACTGTTACGGTTCAGATTGTGATTAGCCTTAGTTAAACTTTGACCAAGAAGAAGAGGATTTTGTACAGATTAGGACGCAGCTAACAGGGCTGCTTAAGGAAAAGTAAATGATTTTGGAACTAAGCTCAACACCCTTTTATATAAGACGTCTATTTTTTTTCTTTCAATTTTTGCTTGATGCTTTCATTTGTTCATTGTGAACTCTGTTAAATCTCGCCAAATGATGAAATCACTCTTGCTGGTATTAAAATAAAAAAAAAATTAAAAAAAAGCCTCCTGGATCTTTGGAATAACGTGTTATAGTTCATTAGAAGGCAGCATATTAGTCCCAGAAGTTCCATTGATCATTCCCGCTGATCCTTTAGAACAGCAACAGAGAATTCCCACTTCAGGCACACCTTGAATGCAGGCCTGTAAAAACATCAAAAATTGTTTTGGAACTTCTCCACAAAGGGGAGAGTTGTTGCTGGAATGAGAAGTAACAGCAGTCACTGAATGATGATGTGATTATTTATGATTCTTTTTCTCCCCCACTTAGACAGGCTGTCATTGAATCAAGTCAAGCAGCAAAAAGGATTGTTTGGTGTGTGATTTTTATTGTAGAAAAGTGATTAAAAAAAGAGCAGAGCTCATTTCAGCTGTGTTGTTCAAGGAGCCAGTTTCCCAATCAAATGTCCCCCTTGTGTTGTCAGAAATCTGTCGCTTATGATGTGTCTTATTAATCGTCCTTTGGGGATACCTTTACTCGCCGTGGCAGGAAGAGCCCAGGTTCTGGCATGTGTGGTAGCTTTATGTTCCTTTGAAGTCATGCTAGTTAGCTAGCATTCACAGTACCAAAGACCTGTAACTACTAAATGAAGTGCATCCGTAACTGGGTGTGTTTCACAGAACAAAATAACGAGTCAGAGCAGGGTCTACAGCAGGTTTGTTATGACATTTTAGTTCTTCAGATCACTGTCCTTTTGTGGTGTGACATTATCAGATATGAGTTTGTTTTTCACTGCTTCAGGAACAACATGTCTAGCATGAGAAAGTCATTAAGGTGTGGACCTCAGACATGTATACTGATTGGCCAAGTCCCTTCGCTCATTGATTGGAATTGAAGCTTCAAAATCCCGTTTACGTAAGCTGTCATTTTGTGTTTTTAGAACCAGGGATGGGAGGCTTTAAGCCCCGCCTACTTCCCAGCACACAATCATGGTGTCACACGGCCTTTTTATAGGCATGAAACATGTGATTACAGCCAAATGTATTAGAAAAATTAGTATTTGAACATAGTGCAGCAAGGCAAGAACTATGTGACACAATAGTCAACACCTGAAAATGTGATTTCTTTCTTATTTTATTTTTGTTTTACCCCATGTCCCATTTGTTCATATGGAGGGAGCAGGGCATGAAACCCATAATGGATCCAGCCTACAAGGAAGGCTGGTCCAATTATGGCTTTGACTTCCAGGTTCACTTCAAAGATCTGTCAGTGTAAACAATCTCTGGTGTGGACTGAGTGTCAGTAATTCTTTATCAAAAACTCTCATTGCTGGTTTGACATTTAATTCCTTTTGGGGAGCTAATAATTGGTTGCAAAGCATGATATTAGTGTTTAACATTGCGATGACATCAGTAGCGATAAACCCAGTTTCCTCACTTTCTCTTCTGTCATCATCATCATCTAAACCAGGTGTGGGCGTCAAGGCCAGTGATGCTAAGAACAGCTAATCTGTTAGCTACTAATTAATTTCCTCTCTCGTAATGAAGCAAGTTTGGTTCATCAGCAATTTCCCCCTCTGGAATAGTTAAAAGCTAGTAAATTCAAGTAGAAGGCCAATTGCCCCAGCTAGGGGGGGTCTGGAAGAAGGTCCCCACAGAAGATGTTTATACTTTGTGTGATGATGTGCATTCAGTGTAACACAGCGCAAAAGAGATGAGATTAAAACTGATTTATTGGATACAATCTTTTATTCTTCTCATTACTGAAACTGTCCATGACTAAATGGAATTAGTGGTCGTTTTATGCTTCATTAAAGTGCTTAAAAATCTGCCCGTAAGTCCTTTATGAATAAAATACGTTCCAGTGTTTCCAGTCTTTCAAAAATACCTCACGTTTGTATTTTGTGTGAGAGTAAAGAAACAGTCCTTCCTTTTGTAAAATAAATCTGCTTCACATATTAACTTAAAAATCCTACAATACTTTATTGTTGATACATAAAATATAGTGTAAAACTATGTGGTTGTAGCATACTTGTGTCCTACTTGACTGACTGATGATGAGGAGGATGCTGTGTTGTTTTGTTGACAGTGACTTTAGTTTATCCACCAGACGTTTCACCGGTCTAGCTTTCAGCCTGACTGAGACTGTAATAGTTTTCTGCCTAAAACAGATGTAATTTTATTTATCTATATTTTACAGAGGGATATCCTATTCCACACATGAAGCTACAAAGTCTTTAACAAACTCGTGCCTTGCTTTTGTTGACGTTTTCCTGCGGACGAGTTAGCTGAAGTGCTAAGCTAACGTTAGCTCGCTCCTCTGTATATGACCGATTGTTTGGGCCGTCTCATACTTCCTTGAAGTTGCACTCAGTAAATTTGCCAACAAAACTTATTGAAAACTTGTTTAGAAGCATTGTTTTGCTTTAAATGTTGTGTTCAGTGTTAAACTTTGTTGTTGCTGGATGCCTGCAGGCTTCAGTTGACTCCCTTCACATCTATTAGCATCACACAGGCAGGAGGCTACAGGAGCCTGCATTGACCAAAATATTCTTTCACCTCGAACATCAAATGTGAAAACTTAGAATGTTTAGAAAAATCCAAATATTAATAAAATTAAATTTGGTTATTGGAATTTTGAAATTTAACAAGAAATTAGTCTTTTGTAGATCTGCTTCCAATAGCTTTAAACTGGTTTTTAATTACATTATCTTAAGATAATTTATTTATCATATTATTTCATGATACACAAGCTTGCATGGCAGTGATAATGTTTTTTATACTAATAGCTCAAGATGATAGTTTGTTTTTTCAGGAAGAGTCAATATTCTTAGTTTTTTTTTATTTTTTTTTATTTTAGAATACCAAAATAATTTCAAAATTACCATAAAGAAAAAGGATGTTTTTTTTTATTATTAGCGATCAGGACATTCATGTGGGCAACAGATTCAAGCTAAAAATGTCAAATCTCCAAACAAATCCATACCCTGAATTACTGTTCCAGATCATCCCAAACTGTCAGTTTGGGATGAATAATGTAATGAATAATGACGCAAGTAATGATTTTGCACCATCATGATTATGATAAACACTTGAGATAAACACTAATGTCTCCAGATAACAAAATTAAATTAACTAACTTACTTATCTTGAGATGACCGAATTGTCAACTTATGATCTTGAGAAAATCACATCAGTATTAATAATTGCAGCTCCAGCTGTTCTCAGGTTTCTATCCAAACTCTTCTCTTAGTTGTTTAAATTAGGCAGTCAAATCTTATTTAATTCAGTTAGTTTTATGTTTAATTGGTTTATAACTGTTCTACCCAAAATCATCTGCTCACCCTATTATAAATAAGCATTTTCATAATGATTAAAATTTTTACATATTTGCGTTTCCTAATAGATTTCCTAGTTTCAACCGCTGTATACAGCAGTTGCTTATTGGTAGGACTGCTTTTGACTTACAGAAGCACATCACGCAAACTGCAAGCATGTATAACAAAATACAGCAGTAATTTGGCATAATGAGAAGAACACTCATGGATGATTGTGTTAGAAAGCTTTGTCCCACCTATAAAGACCTTCACTGCGTCCTGTCAGACAGTGGGTGGGACTGTGTGCTGTTTGAACCTCTCTGAATAAATGTTAGGCTAAAAGTACAGTAAGTGGAGATTTGTTGTGACACATCACTCTTTCAGTTCGCCGTCAGAGTGAATCCAGACCCAGTATTGCATTCAGAGTTTGATGGGTATCCTACTTAAATCTGTTGGTGAGACTGTTGCGCCTTAAGCTTTCTGCGTCTGATGGAAGATTTGAGTGTCTCTCTTTTTAATAACCAGGCAGCGAGACTCTGAGGGAGCTCTGACTGACCGGAGTGTGTGGAATAACTGACTGGAGTTTCCTATAATAGAACTTAATACTAAACGTCTTCAGTGAGCCAGGAAGAGCAATAAAACAAAGCAAAAACAACGAAAAAAAAAAGCTCTGATCTTTTGCTCTGGCTTCCTTCAGTGCAGCTAGAAGTGCTGTCACACTTTCCGCTCAGCCTTGGATCTGCTCTGAGCCGAGCTCGTTCTGAGCTGGAACAGGATCTTTCAGATAAAACTTCCAACTTACTTTCCTTCCATTGAATTCAATCGGCATAAACCTGGGTCATTGTAGCTGGGTTGAATGATTATTGCCCGCCACCTAAAAGGCATGTGTCTGTGTGTGCGCATGTATTTATTTGTCTGTCTGTTGGCAAAATGTATCATGAACCACTGGACAAATTTTAAAGGGGAAATCAAATAGAATATTAAAGTAATGAGTTTTTGTGTTTTTCTTTAAGTCAAACACTTCCATAAAACATTCCAGTGATCCATTTCTCTAATTTAAAATGTTAATGACTTTTTTTTTTTTTGTCAAAATTCCGAAGTGGGGTGATTGTGTGGGCCGTGTTACCTCCTTGGTTAGTGATGTAGGAGCTGCAGCCAGCTGTGGCAGACAGCTGTTGGACACTGAGGAGGTTACTGTCTCAGTGTTTATCAGGGAAAATGGAAGCAGAAGAAGAAACGAGTTTTGTTAACAAGAGTACAGGTTTGAAGACACTTTTTTTTCTTTTGGTCTGGAGTGATGCTGTCAGGAACCCGAGCCCCACATTTTACAAGGTGGACCCCCAAAGCTTTACAATGATGTTGCAGAGTCTTCAAGAAGTTTCCCATCTGGACAGCAAGAGGCGGCGCGTGGCGGTTGGACAGCGAAAGGGCGGCGGGCGGGGGTTTGTCAGTAATAGGTGGCAGTTCAAAAAAAGGTAGTAGGACAGTGAGAGGAGGCAGGCAGCAGTCGGACAGCAAGAGGTGACGGTCTGGAAAGCGAGAGGTGGAGGTCAGCGGTCCGGGCAGCGAGAGGTGGCAGGTGGTGGTCCAGAGAGCAGGAGGCGGTGGTTCTTCTGTTGAAGGTTTGTATTTCAGGTGGTCCTCTTCAAAACATAAACTGCACTGTCAGTCTCCAGACTTTAGGCTGTAATTTTCACCAGGAGCTAAACTAACCACATCCATCCAACTGTCTTGTCCTTTGGGAGGCTGAAGGCTGAACCACCTGTTGTAGTTTCTGCTCCATTTACACAATTAACTGCAACTCACTGAACCAGTTCACCCCCACACAATCAGTTGTTCTTATTCACTGCCTTGTTCGGTTTCTATGGTTGCCACAGAATACGTCATGCTTTCAAGGGATCACAGAAAATGTCAGAGACCCTAGTGATTTTCTTTTTATCTTTTATTATTAATTTAAAATTAGTAACGTAATAACTCAAGTCTAGCCTGTGTTGCCTTTATTTGTCCCCTTCAACTTCATAGGAAGCCCAACTGTCATCTTGTTGACTGTAATATCTGTTATCACCATAATCTAGAAGCATGTGTTTCTAATGGTGCTATGACATTGTGCAGGAGTGCACATTCCACCATGGCCTAACATGCACATGCTGGTCTGTTAGGGCACTGCACATGCCAATAATATCTGCTTTTATATTTAGACTCTCTGTGTCGCAGCATACTGGAGTGGCAGCTGAAATTATGTAGCCTCATAACTCCCCTCTAAGTCCTGCTTAAAAAAACAGATTAAGGGCTGAGTCTGCAAGTTTCCAAGAGGTTTTCATGTCATGTTGCCTCTAAGTAAGAGGTCCGCTGGTGGATTAATTTACATAGGACAACAAATTGCACGAGCGAACGAGCTGCTGGCTCTGCTTTGACAGCAGCATTTCTGGGTTCTGAGCTGGCTCAGCTCAGGCGAGGGGCGAGTAAGGGCTAAATGCTTTAAAAAGCTTTTCTAACAGCACTGTGATTGATAATAAAATGGAGATTTAAATTGTCAATAAGTCTCCTTGTTTAGTCGCATACTGTTTGAAATCCGATCCTTTTTTGTAAAAAGCACATATTCCAACCTAATTTCGAAATGCAAATAAAATAATTGAGATTCTCATTGTTACAGATGTTGAGCATGGCCTAAATCTTTCAGATTAAAGGGATAGTCTGGTGGTCATTTTTGAAGTGGTGTTGTGTCAAAAAACTTTTGCATAGCAAGATTTGTTTAGTTTGTTGCCATTTTCCCATCCAAACATTTGTTAGTACTCGAATGTGTGCATGACGATTATAGACCGTGTAAACGTCTCTGTATCTTTGCTGCTGTTTGTATAAAACTGCCAAGTGTTGAGTGAACTTTTGGCTGCCTAGACATGCTGATCAGGTGGACTGATACGTTCAGCACCATCGGCATATAACGGTCTATGTTCTGCATACATACATTGACGTAGTAACACAGACGTTTGAGAAAACTGTTACAAATTAAACAAACTGTAACAATATAAAACAGGGCCTCGTTTGGCTAGCCATTAGCCTAGCCTGGATGAAGACTTCTGCCCTTTTCTCCATCCTCTATGACTGATGTCACGGCAGATAAGGTAGTAACTACTGATAACTATTTGACAGAACACTTCAAAAATGACCAGACTATCCCTTTAACAGAAATAGAAACCCTGTCCCTCAGTCGGGACAAATAGTTTGTCGTCCTGCTGAATGTAAACTATTTTTTCAAATTGATGCTGTTCTACAACAGTAATAATAATTGTTTAAAACTTCTACACAAGACACCACTTCCTACTTGTTAAAATATCCCTTTTAAAGATGAGTGAATTACCTTGATAAAATGTTTATCAACAATTGGGCACACTTCTGTAAAAGCAGGAGTTTGGCAGTTTGCTGGTTTGGAGCATACAGGTGTGTGTTAACAGACCTGTGCCAAGGAGGACAGACATTACCAATAATCTGTGAAGTGTTCTAAAGCTGTTTCCAAATCATTCTGCAGTTAAAAAACTTAACAAGTTGAAAGTAAATTACATCAGGATAATACTCCTAAATAACAAGCTACTAAACAATGGGGTTTATATTTTTGTTTTTAAGGACCTGATAAGTACCAGATGTTAATTTATCTTTATCCTGATTTTTTTTTTTTTTTTTAATCAAACATAATGGAAAAGGCTTGTAACTAGATAGTCTGACATGTACTTGTGCATCTTTCCTCCGGCAGACCCAAAAACATACTTCACACCAAGCCATATACACACACACAGACTCTTCCATTTAAGGAAAAAAAAACGGTTTCCAGTTTCAACAAATAGCCTTTACAGCAGACATTTTAGCTTGTTATTGCAGGGAAACTACACGAGCAATTCATAACATTGAGAAGGACTGGGTTACATATTGTTGAGCTTGTTAAAAGGTCCTTCATTTTGCAGTTTGGATCACATTTTTTTTTTCTGCAAACTCAACAATGGGATAATAAAAGTTGAGTTCATAATGAAGCACGCTTTCAGCTAGAATAGGCGTCCTTATTTCACCCCTTTTATAGACTGCTAAAATTACTACTACTACTACAAATAACAATAATATCAGTAGCAATAATACATTTTATAATGATATATACCACTGATAATTCTGGTATTATTTTTGCAGTCTAACAGTCCATCACTGCTCCAAGTTTAACCAACAATTAATTAACATTTTATCAGCACAAACTGGTCCAAAAATCCAACCAAATCTATAAATCATTAATATGTCAAAACTGAGTCACGTTTAGTTTTCCTTTTTGGTACTTTTACACAGCCAAAAGTACCTAATTTTGTCTTTATTTTACTCAAGTCTCAAGGCACTGATGTTGAAAGTATCAGTGATACTTAAGTCTGTGCAGCAGTTGCTTTAGCTAACAGAAGATCTAGTTTTAGATATTTATGAGGCAAAGAGCTCCATTGCTTTTGTGTCCTTGAGATTCTTCAGAACTTTGAGATTTACCCATGTAGTTTAGGCAGTTCTATCCTAGTTCTACATGTTTGAAGTCTTCTGAAGAGTTCTGTCAGGATTAAACTGGACAGTTCTGAAGCTGACATGAGATTATAAAAGAATATGTAAGACTTATTCTTCAATTTATTTTATTTGCTTTTGTTTGCCAACACAATTAACGTTCTAAAATCTGTATTGTAGAGCTGTCATCTCATTTTTTATTGTATTAGTTGAACTTTTCACAGAGCTATCTTTTGCCACTCATTGTGAAATTTAAGATGTTTCAGACTTCGCTCTTTAAAGGGTACTTCATATTTTTTTTCCTAACATACTCTTCCTCTTCAAGTACTCGATTCACTGTGCTTTTCCTCACCTAGAAAGAATAGTAGAATATTGTTTTCATATCATTATTTTTGCAGTCCTTTTGTTCACGTCTTTCTTGTATCTGTCTGTAGGAAGACCGGACTAAAAACGTGACAGTTGTCCTTCTTCGTGAGGGTGGATCTCTGGGTTTTAACATCGTAGGAGGAAGGCCATGCGCGGTAGGTTGACAGCTGAGAGTTTTGGATGTTTTATTTTCTCCACTGATCAGCCGAATGTCAAATGTCCACTAAGGAACAAACAGCAAACTAGAAGCACCCCAGGTCTTCTCTGTACAGACGGACACAATTCAGACAGATGGCCCAGCATGTTTTTGTTTTTTTTTAGTTAGTGGATAAATGAACCGCTCTATCAGCTTTTATTATGTTTATATATTGGTCTGGTTTTGTGGATTCTGTATTCTAGATTAAAAAAAAAAAACCCAACTATAATTACATTTATGAGAGTTAAATCTGGAATTATGGTTATGGCCGCAGTTGTTCTGTCTTTAATTGAGGGGATTTTGGTGGTGTGGTAAACACAGAGGAAAGGGTCTTTTATCCTCGCCTGAACTTTTCACAGCCACTGTGTTTCCTACCTTCAGGCTTTGGGGTAAAAGTCGTTAACGACGCTGTGTGCTCTGCTGACTGAAGGGTTGAAAATACCTAAACACGCTTACAGTTTTGTCTTTAATACATGGAGCGTTTTAAGTCCAGTTGAAAATATTCTCCTTTTATGGGTTACACCCGGACTGGACTCTACTGTTTAAAGATGTTTTTTCCAAAGCCAAAGTAACACACTTTTCTGTATATAGATTGTTGTAGGAAATTAAAATTTAATCACTAAAAGTTATAAAAGATTTGCTTTTTAAAGATTTGGTTTTTACACTAGCTTGTCCCATTGACATATTTTGTAACACTAGACCAAATGTCTCCATCTTTTTTGTTGGGAAATGAAGCCAGCAGGACTCATTTTGGGGGAGCTCTCATGTTGTATTTTTGGGACTTCTATCTGTGCACCAGGGATGTGGGGTTTTAGGTTCCACCTATTCCACCGCACACAATTATGATGTTACACAATCTTACTTTTAAGCATAAAATAACTGACAGTTAAACACGTTTGTAACGTGAATATTTGAATATCCAGCAGCAAGGTGAGAACTATGTGAATCAACAAGAGTCAAAGATCATTCTTGGCTTTACTTTATAGAGTCACAGTTATGTGTGTTTCCTTTGGTTGTTTGACTAGTATTACTTTGTAAGTGCAACTGAATCCACAGTGGTCTCTGGGCTGGGTATTTTGGCTGAAGCTTCTGGTATTGGTATAATACAATGTACATGTACCATACATGACTGAGAACCAGGAAATGTACATTTCCTGGTCTCATTGAAACTTCTGATTTAAGAAGATGCTTTGGTTAACTTTTCAAACTGCAATTGTGCTACAGAGCTCAGCAGGTGTGAGGAGGGTGCCGCTGAAGCTGTTAACTCAGATTTAGCTCTGACTCCGGGGTCATGGCTTCAAGTCTTTGATGCAGACTTCTTCAACACCCTTTTGTGGGTCGGGGTCAAATCGTTAGGCCATGGAAGCATCCAACGTTGAAGCTCACTCTAAAGTCCGCATTCAATAGCAAGGTCATTTCAGCCAAATAAGAAGACAGTTTTTTTATTTATCTATACCAGGGTTTCAGATTCCAAGTCGATAACGCTCCTCGCCATAAACACTGCTGACACCGACTTTGGTTCTGATGCCAGCCAGGTTAATATTATTGAAAGCCAATTTAACCTGTGATTTGGAG
>JAOXNZ010000166.1:25463607-25477313 GCA_028566095.1 Kryptolebias brasiliensis | reverse complement strand
GCACAAAGTCACAATGATTACAGCAGGAAAAAAACATCCGATTATGCTGCTTTTTAAAAAGGCTGTAAATGTTAACTCAACTTTAAAGTTCCTGACTACATTGTACTTGAAATTAGCTCAGCAACAACCAATATTCTCAGGAATTTGAGAATGGGTTAGTCACAAACTCATTCTTCCACCTCTTTGTATATATTATTAAAAAAACCTTTTTCTTACCAAATTTACTTCTAATTGTTATACACAATGAATTTCCATACAGTGTGTGCATAAATACTGCAGTCTTGTCCTGTGTTTTCTCCTGTAATTGCACCGAAAGAGCAAATTCCCAGAATCCCTGGAAGGAAGGCATATCACTCACCGCCTTTCATGTCAAAGTTTTAAACTGAAATAATCTCGTGTTGAGAAATAACAAAGTTGTAGCCATTTTAATTTTGAAAATAACATAACAGTCTCATGCAACATCACGATATGTCATGCTGAATGACTCTGTTACTACCACAGCAAATTTTAGCTTCGTATATGTAAAGTTGACAGCATTAGAGCCATTTTTGTGTTGGCTAAGGTTGATTAGCTGTTGAGTCCACCTTGAATTAAATTGTTAACAAAAGTTAATTTGTTGTAGACGTATATTCAATGATTACTTAATGCTAAAGTTTTAAGCAAAGGTCCAATGAGTAGCACTTGGAGATTGTGTTGGGGATGACACTCAGCTACAACCACACCAAATTTTAACCCAGTAGCTGTAAAATTGATGAAGTTACAGGGATTGTTGTGCTTGTGATAGCCATCTTGAATTGGGTTGGTTCTAAAAGGTGATTAGTTGTAGATGTGCATCCAATGAATAGTTCCTGAAAGTTAAATCTGTCCAGTGGTTCATGAGATATTTTGCTATCAGACAGAGTTGAATTCAAATAGGTTATGGCAATATTTTAAACTAAGATTTTGTGCAATCTCTTAGGACTCAGAATATGTCTTGGGCTGTGGTAGTAGTAATCTTTGGTGTGGTAGTAGCTGAGACTGAACAGTCCACACCAAATTTTAGTTCCATTTCATGTAAATTGGCTGAGTTGTAGCTATTTTTGTGTTTTAGAAGGTCAGTTGGCTGTAGCAGCCATCTTAAATTGGGTTGACTTCAAAGGTTAATCAGTTGTAGATGGAAATTCAGTGGTTACTTTCTGAAAGTTTTATTAAAATTTGTCCAGTGGTTCATGAGATGTTTTGCTAATAGACAGACACACACATACACAGAATTCTGTGTGTTTTCAGTAGCGGGTGATTAAAAATATGAATGCTTGAGATGATCAGAGCACAAATCCTGCAAGCAAACACAATCCACAATGGGGAAAATAGTGGCAAAGGCTTGGAGGAATCCGCTTCATTAAAGTAGTGACAGTTTTTACCACATTCATGCCTTGCTGTGTAAACCACACTTAAAATTGTTGTTACTAAATTTAAGAAGTTGTAAATCTTTTGTATTTGTCTTTGCTGCAGAAGAGCCAAAGATTTATTTCATTTATTTGCGTTAAGTTTAGGAACTAAAAGTAGAAATAACTTAAAACAGTAACACACGCCACTAGCTGTCTAAAAGTCTTTAATGTAAGGCCTCCATGGAGGTAATATATTCTACTTGGAGCTGAAAAATGGGGGCATTTAGGCAAACAAAAACCTAAAATGGGAGTGTTGAGTTTGGGAATAGTCCACGCGGGGAAATCACTTAAGTAGCGAAACTGGCTGCCAACCTAAATATAAATCGCAAGATGTTGACACGCACGTGGTTCTGTTGAGGTTTAAAATTTTCTTTTTAACATTTGTTCAAATAAAACCTCAGCTGAACAATGCCTGCAGTTGTAGCTTGGCAGACACAACAATTAAATCCTCGTGAGAGTGTTTTACAAGTGTTACCAACAGCATGATGACACACAGAGGGACTTTCCTGTTTCACTACGCCAAGTCCACGTCTTGCTCGTTGGCAGCAGACACCGTGACACGTGTATCTGTTTCTATGGACATTGCTATATGCCGACAGTAATTTAAGCATGGTTTGTGTGGCACTGTGTGATCCAACATTGGTCTTACAGCAGATTATAGACTACATATTTTACTCATCAATCAAAGCGCTGGAGTATGCCTGTCTTCCTTTCATATGGAACCACTACATTGCTGCTTCAGAGGCATGATAAAGTGGACTTTTTTTCTCTTCCCAGAGGCATGACTTTAATATCAACGAACTGTTAATCATGGACATTTGGAAAGGCTCTTCCTTTTGCTGAGTGACAACAATAATGATAATGACAATAATGATGACATTAATGACGTTCATAAACCACCCAGTCTTTCTATCATTTGATTTGCACCTATAGTGATTAATGCAGCAATGCATTGAGTCGTTAGTTTACAATTAGACTGCTCTTTTTCTGCCTCTATAGGTAACAGTTTTCCTGCACATCTTATGAGATGCTGTGCTTTGTTGGTCTGTTTTCTTGCAACCAAACCACTTTCAACTTGTAGAAGTAGCTTCCAATTTTAGGTACCAAATTGTCTAACCATGCTTCTGTAACCCTAAAGGCTCCGTCATACTCCATAAGAAGTTGAGAAGTTGGTTCACTGTCATGTGGTTGTGAGATTTTTGTTTTTGCACACACCTTTCATTAATCCACGAAACACTTGGCTCAGAACTCTCGGGAAGCTCCTCCCTCCTCCTACAGGTTTCTTCCTGCCAGCTTCTCAACTCTCAATTTTCGTCACTCAACCACGTGAATGAGAGCCGACTTCATGATAAGACTACCACTTAACTGTGTTTACTTCTTATTGTTGTGATGGCACACGATCTGGACATGACAGCAGAGAACCTCTTGGTCTTGGTGCTGAAACAACCCTGTTATATCAGCCATAAGATTGAGGTGGACATATGTCTCTCTCGCCGCTGGATCTGATCAAAGCATCTGGTGTGTGCACTGGCTGATATGCTGCTTGAAATGGTGCACAAACTTACTTCTCACTTGGTGCACTGCTACAGGCGTCAGCATGTAATTTGAACCTAACCAGGGATAGGAAATGATTTTTGTTCATTCAAAGTGTAGTTAAAATAAAGGAATTTAAAGATAAAAGCTACTGTCACAACTGTCTCTTGTGTTGTTTTATACACCACTACCTGGTAGTGACACACCAAGTTGTTTCCTGATGGTGCTTTTCCAGTCCGGGTGTTTGTTCTTGACACACCTACTGCTAACAAACCACCCCCCCCCTAACCTCCTGGAAGAAAAAGATGAGAAAACTCAAAGAATTCCAGCATCTTAAGGTGAGGTCAGCTTTACTGCAAGAATATGTTGAATATTCAAAGGAAAATTTAATAATTACCAACTTGAATATTTTTGCTTGATGGTATGTTATGGTGCAGCCCTGTTACTGAGTCACTACTGAGCCTCAAAGCAAGTTTAAAACTTCCTAATCAGGGAACACAGACAGCGGCACTGTGGCCTCGGCTGATTCTGCTGCCAGCAGATGTTAGGTTTCATTTACTGAGGCTCCATTAGGACCCAACAGATTGACTTCACTAGACATAATTGTCCCTTCTGTAAATGACAGATGTTCAGTAATATCTGGGCTAATTGGAAGCCATCCATACACACTGACTTGAAAAATCATTTGCACTTGTCCCATGACTCAACATACTGATGTACAGTATTCCTGCGGTGCAAGATGAACAGCCCACCTGCTCGCTTTCAACTTCATCTGTCTCTGAATGGGGAAAGGTGTTCGCCGCGAGTCGTTACCAGTTTGGTGCAGTGCAACAACCATGATCAGGACATGGCTTCCAGCAGTGGGGGCCTGGCACCCCTATCAAAATGTTTTTCCCTCTCTCTATCAACTAATCCCGACAACATGCTCCACTTCAGAGTCTGCAGTGCTCCCCCTCTCCACTCGGCCTCTCATGAGAGGCTCAAAAAATCCTGTCCATTCAGCAGCCAATTTGTTGAACTGGTGGCTCTTTCACTGCCTTTTCTCATGCAAATATGTGCAAATAGGAAACGCAGTTCATCAGCGTGCCTCTCTGTCTCTTACACCACTGTTTTTTTTCTGGCCTCCCTCTCGTTGCCTTGAGAGGGATGTTCCTTTTCAAGTTTTACATCTCTGTATCATTCAAGATTTCCTCTTTCCTTTTTGACAAACAGCCTGGAGGAATGGTTGGAGCTGGCTCATTGAGCAAGCTTTTTGGGGATTGGGGTGGGTGAAAGAGAGAGAGCGATGTACTGCAGGCGCTACCCTCAGACATACCTGCTTATGTCTTTTATTTCTTCCCTTCAGTAAAGGAGTTATTCTGTGTTGGAAGTACATGACGCTGTTTCTCATTCTCTTCTTTCTCTGAGAAAATACAGGTGTGCTTGTCTGCAAGCCCGTACTTCTCTGAACTCTCAATCCACCTGTGCTTATACAGTAATAAATGCCACATGTTCTGGACCACCGACATGTAAAAGAAACTTCTTTTTTCTTTTTTCTTCTTTCATAATTGTTTGAGAAGCATCATTTGAAAGGAGCATGTACAATTTTGAATAGTCAGTTTTCTGAATGGTTTTTCAGTCCATGATAATAGATTCCATCGACTCTATCATCTGAGGTTCAAGGTACACCTTGAACCTCGGGTTAAATAAGTTGAGTTTGCACAATTTCAGTAGATTCAGAAATTGGATAGTGCTCAGGCAGAGAAAATAAATGGCAAATTCAGGAGGAATCCAGGACCACCGGCTGAGTGGACAGAGCCCCGTGCCAAGGCCAACGCCAAGGTGTCAGTAGAGATACCTTTACTTCTACCTAACAGAGAGCTGCTTTTATTAGAGCCTCGGCAAAAACATGAAGCATTTCTTCAAATTCCAGTAGAGAAGCAGTGGCAGCCATTTTGGACCAAGAACCAAACCCATTTTTCCTTTTTTTTTTTTTTTTTTCCTTAGCATTCAAACAGAGCTGCGGTGTGATTGATATGTGCAGGTGGTAAAGGATATCCCCCTGAGTAAAAGGTTCTCAGCTAACTTTAAAGAGAATATGCCTTTTCTCTTTGCCAACTTTTGAAAACAGTAGTCTCAAAGCTGAGTCAAAGCAAGCCAGAAGAGAGAGGGGAAAAAAAAGCTCAATATAATGTCTCATGTCTCAAACGTCATGCCTGCCCCAGCTGGACAATGGACCTTTGAAAGTCCATTATGGGCTCTTTTTTTATATAATGCATATAACGCCATAAGCCCTGCTGCCTTTTGGCTTACAAGTACAAGGAAATTAAGTCTTTTGTCACTGCTGTTTTCATATTCTCTTCTGCTGCAACGGTTTACCTACAATAGAAGGCTGGCTCCGAGTCCTAAAAGGAAATAAAGAAAATTATTTTAATGTAATAAAGGCAGGGGTTATTTTTTTATCCGTTTCTTGAGTTGCTGAGTCTAACCTGAAATGAGTCCATTCAAGGGTTGCACTTTGTAGTCCTCAATGCATTCTCTGAACACTGACACATCTTGCGAGATCTCTCAAATTTGCATGAAATAGCGCTTAATGTAATTTACAAGGTTTGACCAAAATTGCTATAATTCTGTCATTTTAGTTTAAAACTCTGGCATGAAAGGTGGCGGGTGATATGCATTCCTTCAAAGGATGCTAGTTTATTGATCTTTGATCGAATGCATCCTGCAGCAGAGCTCCTTTTGTCAGTTCACGTTAATCTGCCGAGCGCCAGGCTGCCACCGTCACTCAGACACAACCTAGATTTACAGCAGATTTCTGTTTATCTTTTGCTTCCATATCGCATGGCCTCATAAGGCCTTCTTCTGCCAGGACATGCACTTTTGGTGATAACGGAACAAAACACAACATGGAAAATAGGAGAGCTCAGGAATCCAGCCAGCTGAAACAGGACTGATGTAGATAAAAGCAGAGTTGGGCCACAGTGAAAGCGAAAGGCAGCGCTCAGTTGCGGTAGCCTTTATTAGTCGAAAACGCAAAAGTGAGAACAGGAATTTCATCTGAGTTTCATCGCGGTTCATCAGGAAAATTCTTTCAGTGATTATTGGAGCGAATAAGATCCTGTTTTACCACCGCGGCCCCTTTGCTCTGTAGCCATGCCATATCAGGCCAACAGCTGCCGTCTCTCAGCAGAGGCATGTTGACTGCTGAGGCTCAGCTTCCAGCGCACACCGGATCTTACACAAGGCCCTTTATTTTTGGGCTGCTGGCATAGACAGAAAAAAATACCTTATTTTTTGGGAAAAAATACAAAAATATTTATTCATTTTGCACTTGGTCTACGTTAGTGTTTTCTTTGTTACAGAGGTGCTGTCCTAAACTTATGCTTTTCAATAGGGTATCTCAGGTAAAGCGGGTCTGTTGTGCTTCGCAGCTCAAATTCCTTGAACTGGAGCCAAAGAACTATAAACCCTCTCGCAGCTGTCCCATGGCACATCAAGAGAAGGCCTTTATCTGATTTCTGGAGAGTTTGACTCAGTGCTGTTCGAATCCCAGCTCAGCGAGACGCGAGTCTTGCGCAACACGGAGCCAGTCGACGGCCACCC
This sequence comes from Kryptolebias brasiliensis, assembly GCA_028566095.1. Lineage (NCBI taxonomy): Eukaryota > Metazoa > Chordata > Actinopteri > Cyprinodontiformes > Rivulidae > Kryptolebias > Kryptolebias brasiliensis. The sequence goes on along the minus strand of JAOXNZ010000166.1, from coordinate 25,470,768 downwards.
AGAGCACACTCCTGAACGTTCAGTTTACACCGCCGAGCTTTCGCCGGTCGCCGTGTTTTCTTTAATTAACGCGATCTGATGCTTGCGGTCTCTTAAAACATTATCGCCGTGTGCTGAAATTGCTATAAAAATAAGAGCCGCATGTCTGTCTGAGGGTAAAGAAGAAAAAAAAAAAAAGAAAAGAAAAGCTTCTCTGTCTCATCTGGACCTCCTCCCAGTCCTTTACTTCCAAAGAGCCAGCTCAGTCCTGCAGACAAACCACAAAGACAAACCTTCATACTCTGTTTCCAACAGAAAAGCACTTCACCTCCTGTAAGAAGTCCAGTCCACAACTCTCATAATTCATACTATAATTAGGAAATATTCGTGGCAGCGGCGAGCTCCCTGCAATCTGTTTCTCAGGTAAAGGGCTTCAGAAAGCGAAGTGGTTCCAGACTGCTAACGTCTGCCACGGCAGAAGTGGGAGTGCTGTGATTATTTTAGTGCAAAGGTCCAAATAAACCTGGTGTGGGTCATGACCTCATTGATCTAAACCAAATGTGCTGCACTTTGTGACCTTTGCTGAAAGATTTACCCTGCAGAGTGGCTGAGCCAGAGTAACAATAGAAGATTTTTTAAATTTTTTTTTCCTGCAGTCCTCCTGAGCTCTTACCTCGCCAAAATTTCCAACATCAGCTCACAGGCTCGCCTTCATCCACACTCAAATTTATTTACTCAACTTCATTTGTCAGACAGTCATCAGGCAGGTTTTTAGACAAATATACAAATCCTCGCTTGAGCCAACCGTTTGAAGGCTTGTTCGAAATGTGTCTAGACAAATGGCTTTCTCGTAGATCACTGTCCGCGTGCAAGCGCCCGGGAATGAGGAATTCCATTTCCCGCCTTGCAGCCGCGAGCATGTAGCAGCCAAGTGGGCAAATGCAGTTCATTACCACCAGATTTCTCAGAGGAGCGTTTGATTCGTCAAGTGGCAAAAGTCAACACTCATCAAACGCGGTTCAAAGCCTGGAGGATGAGCCTCGGCCACCTCTCTCTTTCCACACTGCCCTTGAAAATCCAGTCAGTATTTATGTACGTGCATACGTTCAGGGTAGGCGAACAGAGCTCTGATCAAACGCCGCTTTTATCTGTGACCTTCGTCTGACTCGACTCACTGAGGCTTCGGAGCGGGCTGGGGGTAATCAGACTTTAAGCTGGGTGTTTGCCACTAATTTGAGCACAGCTTCATACTCTGGGAGGGGTGGAGGGCTGCACGTTCCACTCCTTTTCTCTAACTGTCACCTCACCTCGGTTACATGGCAGCGGAAGGAGTTTGATTCCTTTCAAATAATCTGAAGCTAGAAGGAGCAAATCTGGGAAAGCTACAAAGGATTCTTCGTCAGGGCTTGGCAATATGAGCAAAAACCAACATTGAGAAATGTTGGGGCTTTATTGGGATGTATAATATTTAAAATCCTTATTTAGTTACTGTATTAATGTTTCATTTAACGCTTTAGACCTCAGTCCTCTGACTGTTGTTCCTTCAACAAACAGCAAAACTTACAACAGCAGAAGTCTCTTTAACCAGTCTAACTCCAAAATAATCAAGATGCAGTCTGCTGAACAAAAGGCTACAGCATGTAATTCATCCATCCATTAATTTTCTTGAACCTCTTACATAGTACAATAGTTTTACGCTATATTTTATGCACTAAATATATAGTGATATATAAATAATATAGTGTAATTTTTTAGGTCTTCCATGTGAAGCACTTTTGTTTTTTAAAAGACAGAACTGTTTTACTCTCACACAGACCAAATATATTATATACAGTTTGTGCCCACATAAAACACTGGAGAAACTGTTTTCAACAAATGCTGGAATGTGTTTTAAAAAATACACATATATTAAAGAAATACAGGCAAATCTTTAAGGAGTTTAATAAAGCGTTGAATGTCCTGTTGAACTGCAACACTTTTTGCTGTATTTTTTGTTCAAATTAATGAAGTTGTGGATGTTTTACTGTTTACATTGTAATAATCCATCATATTATAAGACAATTTAGGTTAAAAAAACAAACAAGAAAAACGTTTCATAGGGTTCTACCTAGTGGTCAGTGGGTGAGATGGAGAGACAAACAACCATTCACTCTCATCTAGTGACAGCTTAATAACCATTAACCCAACATGTAATGTAATCGCTCAAACAAGCAATGTAGTTCATATGTGGAAGATCGTGGAAAGTCTTCTGACCAATATTTCCACCGTCACAGTTAGGTGCCATGAGGTGACAACAAACCAGCGCGCAAAAATAACAACCAAACTAAATTCAGTTGTGAAACTACGTTTTCTGGACGGAAGTGAGCCGTGATGCATTAGCAGTGCATGGGAAAACCTTAATTCACTGTGTATTAGACAAGAACGGCTAAAAAATTTACCTTAAAATTACAGTATAATAATTTAAGATGTTGCACACAGAACGAGCAATATATATATACTCAACATGTTGCCCATCCCTACTTTAGATTTTGTCTGTGCAATTGATTTATTTTATTTTTTTTAATGAGTTAGTCAACTCCATCATGTGCTTCTTCTGACACAATACAGTATCTGAAAGTTGTACAACTTGACAGTTTAATTGCTTTTTTGTGTCTGAATCATCCCTTTATTCAACCAGACCCTCCGTATGGAAAAACAAAGCCGTGTCTCTCCAGGATTAGGCAACTTCACCTTTTGTGTTGAAAAGGGCATACCAACGTTGTGATGTAAATGGGCCATAAACCGGCCACCGCTGGTAGAGGTATGGCAAAGAGCTCACAGCGAGTTTTATTCCATAACCCGCTTGTTTACGGACTAAAAGTAGGATTGCCTCCACCATTAGACTGTTTTGTCAGATGTTTTTGCTCTCATTTGTCTGGCAGTAAAAAAAAAAAAAAAAAAAAACCCTCCCCGTCATCCATGAGTGGCTGCCGTGGTTGTGTGTATCTCTCTGTCCTGCTCGAGCCTCTCTCAGCTCTGTTTGCGGCCCCGTGAATTAAATTACACTACACAGAAACTCTAGGGGGCCAGACTGGAGGCTCCGCTCACACAGCGGTGAGAAGCAATGAAATAGCTCCTCCATTTGCGTCTTCCATTAGGATTCAGTGCCATCATGTTGAAATGACAAAATGCTGCTTTTGACTCCTGAAAGCTCCTGCTCCCAGCCCTCCGTGTCTCTTCTACTGTTTGCTCAGATGTTTCTCCTCTCATCTTGACTACACATTTATTCTGTCTTCCTCTCCAACCACTTATTAATCAAGTATGACTCTGTGAGGAAAAAATGCATCTTGGTGGTTTTGATGCTTCGTTTCTTGTCAGCGTGTCCAAATATGGTGTGCTTGCAGTTGAATATTAAGTGTGGACCTCGTAGGGGGGTGGAGTGAGTGTCGTCCCTCTGGTGCACTCATTATCGCCCACCTCCAAAGGTGAAGCACCAATAATGTTTTTGCTTGCGTATGTGTTCGTGTGTCCGTTAGCAAAATATTTAGTGAACCACTAAACTGTTTTTAATGAAACTCTCAAAATGGAATTGCGGGATGTAAATCTACAACTGATTAACTTTTGGAGTCAAGCTTTTTCAAGGTGGCTGCCTCAGCCAACTGACCTTAAAAGTCACAGAAATGGCTTCGACTCAGTAAATATTACAGATATTGGGATAAAGTTTGGTGTGGTAGTCACTGAAACTGATCCCCAACACATTCTGAGCAATAACAGATTGTGCAAAATATTTGTTTTAAATTTTTCCTTTAACTATTTGGAGTCAACTCTGTCTGTTAGCAAAGTATCTCATGAATCACTGGACAAATTTTAATAAAACTTTCGGTAAATAACCACTAAATGTACATCTACAACTGATTAACTTTTGGAGCCATACTATTTCAAGATGGCCACCACAGCCAAATGGCCTTACACAACATGAAAAAAGCTATACTTCAGTCAATTTCACATATATTGGGCTAAAATTCTTTGTGGTTGCAGCTTAGTGGTCACTAACAAAATATACTTTTGAGTTCTACCTATTGCACAATAGTTTAAAATTAGCAATAACTGTTGAGTCAACCTGTTTGTCTGTTAGCAAAATATCTCATAAACCACTTAATAGATATAAATGAAACATCATGACAGTAATCATTGGCTGTACATCTACAATTGATTAACATCTGGAGTCAACCGAATTAAAAATGGCTTCCACAGCTAAATGACCGTATCCTCCACCAAAATGGCTTTATCTAAGTGAATGTCACTGATATTAAACTAAAATTTAGTGTGCTTGTAGCTGAGAGGCATTCCCAACACCTAGTCCAAGTGCTATAACACATGTGAGTATCAATATGACATGAAATTGTGAATTTTATTTTCAAGATCTGAACAAAACCGCTATAACGTCATCATTTCTCAAAATAAAGTGATCCCAAATGGCAGCCATTATGCATTCAAAGAATGCTGGGTGTTTAACTGCAGAAAGATTTGTTAGAATCATATATTTAAGCTGACTCCTAATAATCACCTAAAATTGCACAATAAAACCAAAGCAAGATTGTCGGTTTGTAGTTTTACGAACACACGGCGTGCAAGTTAAAAATACATGTAACTAATGAGGTGCAACACTGTGTTTTTCAGTGTGTATCTGTGGACTAACACCTCAGACATCTCTATAGACTTCTCTGTTTCACACATTGTGAGAAAGAAATCCTTCTACTGCCAACAAAGGGAAGTGCTGGGAGACTGCCGATGTGCTGCGTATCATTTACATTGCTCCAACGCTGATTACAATAATCTTCCACCTACATCACCTGGTTAGAGCGCCCCCCTTGCCTCCCTCGTTGTGGCGTCTACCGAGGAAAGCGGTCCACAGGCTTTCACAGCTGACTGAGCCGTTTGTCCCACTCCTACGCATCAGAGAGAAAAAACTCTGCATGCAAAGCCAATCCGCTCTCCCCACAAGAACAGGAATCGTTCAGCCGGAAACCAGAAGAGAAACGCTCGCCCGCAAACACATGATTTAGTTTAGTCAATTAGCCAATTTGTTTGACAAAGCTTTTTATAACCCCTCAAAAACATCCTGCCGTTGCGCTGCTCATTCCAGAGTAGCGCGTAAACAAGCCAGTTGTTGGAGGAGATGCATGAGGCCCAAGCTAAAGAACGAGGGATGTCAGGAAAACATGATCAAGTGTCACAATTACAAATGCTTGACAAAACTGGGATCTTGTCAGCATTTTTTTTTCCTAATTGTCTCCCTTTGTCTCCTGTGTTTTTATTCAATAAATGGTTGTTACTCCTTGTTAGGGTAATGAGAATTAAATCAGCTAAAATTTCATGATTCTGTAATTCTTTAAAGGGATAGTTTAGTCATTCTTGAAGTGTTGTGCCAAATAGTTATCAATAATTAGTACCTTATCAGCTGTGACATCAACCATAGAGCACAGAGGATAGAGAAAAAGGCCAAGGTCTGCGTCCCGGCTAGGCTAACGGCTAGCCAAAGAGTGCTTTTTTTTTTTTATCATTTTTGAGGTTTATAGAACAAGTCATTCTCAAATAAAAGAAACTGCCGTCAAATAACATTACATGATAGTAAATCTCTACACTTTAGCATGACACTGATTGTTTAGCTTGTTGCTGTTTTCTCAACCGAACGTCTGTGTTTGTATGTCACGCAAAAGTGTAGAGGTTTAGTATTAGCGAATGACTTCTTTCACTTCGGCATGTCGCTTTTGAAAGAGTTGTTTAAGAAGCCTGAAAAACAATTGTAAAATGAGCCCGTACTGCTAGCTGTTAGCCTAGCCTGGACAAAGACGTCTGCCCTTTTTTCTGCTCCATACCCTTTACTTTATGACTGAGAACTAAAATGATTAGACTTTCTCTTTAGATGCAGAATGGACATATAAAATAGATATTTGGTTTCCAGGAAAGCAACAAATGAGTATGTGGCTCCGTTTTGCAGTTTTTCTCTGGGTTTAAAACAAACACAGTAGACAGTATTACTGAGCCGTTAAAAGCCTCTGCCCTGCTGCACCATTTTAATTTGGGATATAAACATTTTTGCACACTTGTAGTGAAAGCTTTTTTTTTTTTTTTTTTTCCAAAGAGTCAACATGTTCAGATGCCTGTTTGTGTTCAAATCTCAAAAGAAAAGCTAAAGTGGTAAAATAAAAAAAAAGAACAATGAAAAGTGAGATCTTTACAACTCCTGTGGGCTGAAGGCTGCTGGCTCAAGATGGTGGCTGTTTGTCAGGAAGAACAGGAACAGTTTTTTTTTTTTTTTTTTTTTTCTTTTAGGTGCAACATCTCTGCTGCGAATAATTGTGTTAACTGTGCAAGTTGGATGCTGATTAGCAAGTGTGACATCAGCAGCTTGTCAGGTTTCCACAAAGATTGTGTTGCGTCCCTGAAAGGACTTTTGTTTCCTGTACAACAAGAAGGAACAAAAGAAGAGGATGGCGTGCGTCTGATCACCGGGCAGAGGGCTTGAGAAAACAGTTCTGTTCCTATTTCCATCTGGAAAAAGGCTGCAGAGCCACACTGGCAAAAGAAATCTAAAGGAGACAAAGAGGGGAGTGGAATTAAAACACTCGCGTTGCTGCTGGTTTGTTGAAAAGCTGCGGTGCCTGGGGGCTGTCTGCTGCATTGCTCTGAGGGAAAGAGCCTTCCACGTTCCACTAATCTAAGCACATCCGGTCTGGTCCACTTTTTTTTTTTTTGCCCAATCTTCACTTTCAGCCCTAATACTTCCTCCTTTGTGCTGGATGTGTGGTCCATTGCAGCACAGGGACCACCAAAGTGCTGGAGGACTGTACCAGCAACCTTAATATTTAGCACCATCCTCCATCTTCAGTCTGGTTGGAGAAATGGGGTGCCATTAGCAAGCAATACTTTTTCCTCTTTTTGCAGCATGCTGGTGTAGATTCTCAGTCATCCAGGACATGGTAAATCCAAAAAAAGTTAAAAACAAAAACAACTGGACTTCTATTCTGTAGTTTCGCTTCTCATCCGAGCAGCTTTCTCAATTCAAAAACAGAGAGTGTGAAGTTTGAGCTTTTAAAGCTGAGATGTTCTGTAAGCTGGATTTACATGCAGATTGCCCTCTCTCTCCTAACAATAGAGGCTCGTTAGGGTCTTTGTTCACATGACTCACTGATGGGCCAC